>PITA01000003.1:104013-204634 GCA_004023965.1 Spilogale gracilis
ACCCCCATCCACCCCCATTTTCCTGTGGTCTTACTGGAATACTTTTTAGAATCCCATTTTGATTCATAAAGAGAGTTTTTGAGTACAGAATTCTAGGATTTTTTTTTAGACTACATTTAGTGTATGTTTACATAACTTACCATGGTCTACTGTCATCATTTAAAAGTTCAAAAGAACTATACAATTCCTGTCTCCTTTATATCACATTATTTGCCCTTTTCCCCATTTATAGTTTGTCTTAAATATTTCCTCTACATTAATTTAGAGCCATATCAGATAGTGTTATAATTTTTGCTTCCATGATCCACATAGCTTAGAAAACTCAAGAACCCTAAGAAAATCAATTATATTTACCCTCCTTTTTTGTCCTTACTGTGTCCTTTTTTTTCTTCCTGATGTTCTAGAATTCCTAATTTATCTTTTTTTTTTTTCTGGTTAGAAAATTTTCTTTTGCCATTCTTTTAGAGTTCTTCTGCTAGAAATAAGTTTGTCCTTATCTGATATCTCCCTGTTTTTTTGTTTTTGTTTTTAACTGGAGGATATTTTGACTCAATCTAGGATTCTGGTTTTATCTTACTACTGGTAGCTAGGGGAAGAAGTCCAGATTCCCCACTCAGCTCCATTGGCACTTGAGTTCGGGAGCTCCTTGTTACTGCTGGGCATGAATGTGAGTCCAGCCCCCTACCAGGCCTTCACTGATACCATTCTGGATGGGTAGAATAGAGCTGCTTTATGACTTCTGGTTTCCACTGACACCAAAAAGTCAGGGACAAAGCTAGCTGTACTGCTCAGTCGAGTTAAAATGTTAAAATTGTGACTTACTACTTAGCCACCCCCTCTGGGAGTTTGGGCACCTCATTAAGCTGGCTCTCTCCTTATCACTGCTGGCATGGGTAGGGGTAGAACTTACACTTTTTCTGTAGTGTTTAGTTGAAGAACAGTGGTTGCTGTCTAAACATTTTTGTGTCCTGCTAGACTGCAAATCTCCTGGTCTTCTGTCTTGAAATGGCAGAATTTTGAGGAAGAGCTTTTATTGTCTGCACTTACTGAACTTATTGGATTGTCAGATTCTTTAGCTCTAAGTCCAGGGTATATAAGTCAAAAAGAAAACCCAGGTATCATTTCCTGGTTCCTGGGTGGCCAGCCACCTCCTCTCCAACTTTTTTATTCTTTTTTTTTTTTTTTCTAAGATTCTATTTATTTATTTGAGAAAGAGAACAAGAGTGTGAGCACAGAGGGAGAGGGAGAAGCAGACTCCTTGCTGAGCAGGAACCTGACGTGGGGCTTGATCCCAAGACCCTGAGATCACAACCTGAGCTAAAGGCAGACACTTAACCATCTGAGACACCCAGTGCCCCTGCTCTCCATCTTTTAGGACTTCTTATGTTTTCTTTTGTTGCTTGTTTTGTTTCGTTGGTTTGTTTTAATATAATGTCCTAGGGTTTTAGTTGTTCTTCATAACAAGGATAGGGAAATAATGTCTATTTTCCTGGGAGAGGGAATTCCTGACTACTTGTTCTCTAAACATCTCTTCATTATGAGAGTAAGTTTGCAATATCTTCTATAGAAACAATGTAGTTAATTCAGTCTTTCCTCTAAGATGATTGATTCAATTTTTTTAAAAATTATCATTACTGGCAGTACATTAAAGTTTCCTGCAACTTCACCACTCAATTTTGGTAATGCCACAAGTGATCGAGCCTCATAGTATCTTGTTCAGAAAGGCTTCTTTCTAAGAGACAAGTCCTCAGTGGACTGCAGGGCTTTGATCTTAATTAACCAGCACCAGAGGCCTTTGCCACAGCAGAGGGTCAGCAGAGTGAGCTAGGTCCTGTTCTCCCCAGCCACACCCAACACCCCCATAAGATGGTCAAAGTGCCCCATGTCATCATGAAGTTTCAGAGTCGTCTCCTTGGAGACAAAGAGATGCCAGATACTCAACACGATTCTTGGGTCTGTGATCCTTGGGCTGGGGGATTAGCCAGCCAGGGCAGCAATCTAGGCCTCCAATACACAAGAATCATTGCAAATGAGGAACTCTAACCTTGAACTTTCTGAGCTACAAAATTAAGCTCAATGGAACAGTGAACAGAGTTGAAATTTGTTTATCTGCATCTCACTAATTCAATTTTTTGACAATTCAACTTCTGTTGAGGTAAATTTTCTTTATTCTTTTGAGGAAATGATATGGTTTAACAAACTTTACAATAAATGCTATTGCAAAGTACTCAACTAATGAAAAGAAAAAAAAAAGAAAACTTTATCCAAAGGCTTTAAGCATTATTTGCAGATGAATGTGACTAGTTATATAATGACGTATTTTATTTATATATAATGACATTTATTTATAATGACATATTTGACCATTTTTATTGTGCACTTACATCAGCCATGTTATTTGAGCTTTTAAAAAGGAATATATGAGAAACATAATAAATATCATCAGATGCACTTTCATCCCGAGTTTCTCCGTTCCATCCCCAGTGCCTTCCATTAGCTGACCTCTCCACATTCAGAGCCATCCTATCCTTAAAAGGAGCTGTAAACAATATCATTATCACCATCCCTAACACGTTGTGCTAAGCTGTTTTACATGTTTATCTCATTTTAAATTCTCAACACCTCTCTGAGGCTGTCACTCACATTGCCGAGCGGAATCAAGCTGCAAAATGTTGCACAATTCGTTCAAACTCCCAGCGTTGATGAGGAACACAGCTAAAAGCCAAACTCAGACTGCCTGATTTCAGAATGTGTGCCCTAGAGAGGAGTCCACATCCTTTCCCCCACACAATGTGATCTCTTCCCAGAATCCTGATCCCAAATTCCTAGGTCTACAATTTCCTTCCTTCCAGTTTCAGTCCACATACATACAAGCACTTGTATCTCCTTGGTGAATCCTACCTCCTGATTGCCCCCATGACTTCGATAGCCCTCACATAGGCACAAAGGAGGAAACTGATAGAGGAAGCCAAAATTCATGAAGGTAGATGATCTGATTTAAGGGCACAGTGAATCCCTCTCAGATCCCTTTTTTGTGCACTCTGCTTTGCCACTATTTATGCTGACATCTGAAATTTTCTTCTTTAAACTTGGTCAAATGGCTGCATCATTGCAGAAGAATTTAAATTAGAATGATCCTAGTGTTTCAAAATCATTAAACAGTTTCCTTTTAAGGCACTCTAGAACTCAGAGCTTCTCACATATTCACATTGACCTCTACATGCTGTGAATTACTTGGCAAAATAGTGAAGTTATCTCGTGCTGCCAGCAGAAATGGGGAGTGGGAAAGAGTGGGAGAGACGTTTCCAGGCTCACAGCATCTTCCCTCTGTCTCAGGAGTTAAAGAATTTTCTTCAAGACCATGAAGGGGAGTCACCTCTCAACTCTGAATTCCCTGTTCACAACGATTTCTTGTACTGCTTTGAAAAGAGCTATTTATTAATACATTTCTATATTATACTAATCACATTCAAAAGATTCTTATTTAAGTCTCCAAAGAGACAGTGAGAGCAAGTCTGTGTGAGCAGCGGTAACATACTTGGTTGCAGACGTGCAGTACAGACTGTCACTGTATACCGTCTCAGTGGCTTAGGCTGACTCTGAGCGTAATCATGGGAGGCCATTCAGTCACCAGAATCATTTCATGGACAGTATTTTATTGGAGAAGCTCTTGAGAAAGCTGAATTTATGACTCTCTGCTTGCTTCAGGCATCCAAGATTAACAGGCTCTCTAACATTCTTTTGGGATATGGATTCCAAGATATGTTTAACAGATGTATATTAAATCATATTTAATATTTATTTATATTTTATAATATTCACATACTATTGAGACTTTTTATGTGGAGGAATTAAGTTACAACTTATCAATGACTTTTTACTATTTAGCGAGATGAGCATATGATTATTTTTTCTCTTTTGTCCAAAGTCAGTGGTAGGATGTGATAATAGAGTACCAAAAAAGGGAAACAGTACCCTCTTGGAAAGCATATTATTCTCTAAATATGCCACTAAATTACGTCTACTAATATTTTCTTCAGTATATTTTCATCAAGTCAAAATATGGAGAGCATCACAAAATATATTAAAGAGAATTCTTTCTTTTTCACACTTTCAAAACTTTAACAGGCTCTGAAGTCATCTATTTCTAAACATTTGGAAGAACACCCCTTGGGGCATCCGGGTGGCTCAGTCAGTTAAGTGTCTGACTTCAGCTCAGGTCATGATCCTGGGTCCTGGGAGAGATTACTGAGTCAGGCTCGCCCTTCTCCCTCTCCCTCTGCATGCTGCCCCTCTCTGCCACCTGTGCTCTCTCTCAAATAGATAAATAAAATAAAATAAAAAACACCTCTGTGAATTTTCTGAGCCAGATGTTTTTTAAGGGCTTTAACTTTAAAAACCTTCTTTTTCATACATGAAAATTATTCCACTTATATCTTTTTTATTAATTTTGCTAATTTATTTTTCCATAAAGTTATATTATTTTGTTTAATCCAGTATTTTCAATTTTAATTTATTTGATTAGAATACATGTATATTTTTAATTTCTTGTTTCTGATTATGTCTTATGTTTTTGATTTGTGCACTTGATTTTACTTCTTTATTTGCTTCTTCAGGTCTTCCTTGAGCTTTTATATACCTGCGTTGGGATCTTCTTTTAAAAAGTTAGCTGTTTCATTATGGTTTCTTATTTCAATGGAAATTTTACTTAGTATCATTTTTATTTATTTAATATAAATCATTTTATAATGGACATTAAATATTTTTCACAGATATCACTTAGATGCATTAAATATAAATTTATATTTCTGTTCCTCATTTCCCTTTTTGGGTTAGGTGATTACTTAGAGGAAAAGGAATCATTAGTACTTTTACTTTTATTCTATCATCTTAAACAGTGACTTTATGATTAGAAGCAGGTTAAAGACATAGCAAAGACCTTTACTAAACACTGTGATCTGTGTAACTAATTATACACGCTAGGTTGTACTAGTACTTTCTTGCTTCCAGAACTTTAAATACCCTGAGAACTAAAACCGTCTCCTCCCAAAGTCAGCCTGGACACGGCGAAGATTAGCACACTTTATTGTTTAGAGTAATACGACTTTGTGCTCTTTCCCTGTTCTCATTACCATGATTTCAGGTCTCCTACCCTGGTAAATCACTTATTTGTTCATTACAGAAACCTCCCCAAAACCCCATCAACTCTTCAATGGAAAATATCACCAGATAGTTTGTGCTCTAAGATTCTTTGTTTCCCTCATCTCAAAAGCCTTCCCTTGAGGTTTTCACCAGTTTGAGTTCCTGTACCCTGGTGTTTTTACCCAATCCTAATCAAAGCCACTGCCCCTCACCCCCAGTAGAGACATAAAATTTTGCAAGGCGGTGTTCTCCATTCCCGAGATAGCAATATACTGTTTGGTGTCATCAGTAGGTTGAGTTGATAACATCTGGGGAGTCAGTTTTTGAACATTCCATTGCTTTACCAAATGCTTCTTGATTGCCTGGTCCCAGACTTATAACTACAACATCAACTATGTTCATAATGTGTAGCACATTTCTTCTAAACAAAGCTTTAATACACTATAATGCCTTTACTAGACAGTTGTTTAGCAGGGTAGAAATTGTGATAAACTAGACGAAGTCTAATAGCAGAGCATGCTACAGAATTTTTCCCCAGTACTCTGCAAAACTGTCAAGGTCATGAAAAGTAAGGAAAGTCTGAGAAACTGCCATAGCCAAGAGGAACCAAAAGAGAAATGCCAACTTAATGTCAAGTGGTTTTTTTGGATGAGATCTTGGAATAGTGAAAAGACTTAAGTAAAAATTAAGAAAAACCGAGTAATCTGCATAGACTATGAAATTTAGCTAATAATGTATCAATATTGACTCATTAATTGTAACAAATATATCATGCCAGTGTAAGATATTATTAATCAGGGAAACTGGGTGTGGTGTATGTGGGAAATCTCTGTAGTATCTTTTTAAACATTCTGTAGTTGTTTAAGTGTCCAGATGGCTTTTCTTTAAGTAAACATTATGGTTTCATCTTAAATGAGAACTTCTTTATTTTATCCTCTGCTGATGGCAAACTTAATGGCCCAAGCATCAATCTCTTATTTCCACACCAGTGGCACGAGTCCATCTGGAACCTTCTCCAACCAACTTCCCCACCTTCACAAATCTTGTCCTATATCAAAGTCTACTTCCAGTTCTGTTTTCCTTCATCAAATCATCTCTGTTAATCCCTGAGGTTGTGGTTAACTCTTTTTGTTTTGTGTTCAAGCAGCTAGAATTTTCATTCCCATAGCAAGGGAAAAAATCTTAGGCACAGAAAAATTGTGTTGTTATTTGAAAGATGGGTAAGCAAGAACAAAGGTGAAGTGACACAACTGGAAGAGCATGGGTTTTGAGGTAGAATAATCATTATAGCAATGCTTTCTTGCGTAACATGATTAACATCTCTGAGCCTCAGTTTCCTCTTTCTATAAAACAATAATACAATAATTGCAGAATTATTGTGACAATTAATCAAATGATATAAGAACTATCATGAATGATCAACCCCAGCGTTGATGGGTGGCAAATTGTCCAACTGAAAAAAATAAAAATATTGATCATATACCCAATGTGAAAGTATATGGAGAACCATTGCAAATAAAAGGATGAGAAAGACACAATTCCTGCCCCCTATTAATAATTGGTTGACACAGGCAGTTAAATATTTTTAGGCAATAATTTAAGAGTAGATTAGCATAAAGGGGAAATGTTCTGTGAGTATAGAAAACAAAGTATCTCAATTTGAATTTTGAGGTTTAAGATTTTCTGAAGAAGACACTCGAACTGAACAAAAGTTATTAAGTTCATTAAACAGGAGACGGGGCTCATTAAAAACAAATAGAACAAGACAAGCCACTGAATAGAATCATGAAACAGCATAGAACCCTGGGAACATTTATATAGCTCACTGTTGTTAGAGTATGAATTGCAAATAGGTAAGTGTCAGGAGGTGACATATGGGAAGAAAGCAGGTGACAGAAGACCTTGTAGGTTATGCTGAAATGCTTGAACTTATCTTGTACAGAACATGAAGAGCTAATAAAAAAAAATCTTAAGGAAGAGAAGATGAGAGGGAATATTTTTATGGGAGCAAACTCAAAGAAATAAGAATAATGGAGAGACAAAATATTTTAGTTGTTATATTGAAAGAAATGGAGTACTTTTTTTTTTGCTTTTTAAATAAATCAATTAGTGTGGGAATTAGCAGATGATACCATCAAGGGAAACTACTTAATTTGGGTCATACTAGACACTTTTTGAGGATTAACTAGCATTTCTTTGCAATTAAAAGTTGAAATTGAATTAAATAAAGTCTCAAGCTAAGTATGCCACACTCATTAACAAATATTTATTGAATAGTCTCCCTTGCATCAACATATTAGTAAGTATAATCCCTCTGATTTCTTCTGGTTCATTTTCATGTGACAACTTGCCCTATAAATCTGAAACCAGGGTAATATTAAAAGAAGTTAAGAGACACAAAAAAAATCCCATAACCATCATAATTAAAAAAAGGTCCGGGTTGTGGCAGATAGTTTTCTTGTGGGTGGGAACTCTGGGCAGATTAATTAAGAACCAATAAGTATTTTGTGTGTGAACTGGACTTCATCTGGCAAAGCAGTAATTGGATTTCCATTTGTTTTTGTTATGTTTTTAGAAAGACAGGAAAGAGGGTTATGGAAAGTGGAAACAAAAAGGGAAGTAACTAATATTTGATTCAAAATTACCAGGTACCTGGTGGATTGAGTAGTTACTATAGCTTCATGTTAAGAAAAAATATATATATTTTTTTCAAAGTTGGATAAATTTGCCAATGTCGTTCAGATATTGAGTTTGACTTTAAATTCAGATATTTCTAACTCTTATCATCTAACCTCCTCTGTAATCTGAATGGACATAAAACAAAACTGGGATAATTATAGGCTTCTCTGTGGTCCAAATGTGAAAGGTAAATTTTATTTCGTATTACAGTCACTTTTCTCTTCAGAATCCACAGAGTAAATATTAGCACGTTGCACAAATTAGCAAATCATATTCCTTACATCTTCCCCCAAATTCCTTTGGCCAGAATTCATTTGGCCCTGAGACCCTTTTTAAACCTACATTATTCAGATACAGTACACATTTGCTTTGGCAAACTTTGCCCAGGTTTAATTATTTTGTGGTACAAAATTTCATGAGGATAAATTCATCAAGTATAAATTACTTGTCAGTGTGATTTTCTGATGCCTATTATCCTTTCATCTAAGAAGCTCACTGAATTTTGCATGAGGCAGGAGAATTTAACTGAGAATGTGCACAAAGTATTCCTAGATTTTATTTTCCCAGAAAGCATTGTAAACTGTGCCAATGTAGAATCAGTTTTGACTAAAAGGAAGTTTTGATAATTAACATTTTAAAAAGAATTTCAATTAAAAAAAATAACTTACTGAAGAATCTTTAGGCAAAGTTAATTGTAAATAATAAATTTCTAAAATTGTTCTTTCTAATCTAATGTCCAGGGAAGTATAGGTATGTAAGAAAAGAAAATGGGAACATGCCATGGACCAATTTCTCTTAATATGAATTACTATGCATTTTACTTTTTAAATAAACATTTTATTTTATAATAGGTGTAGATTTCTAGAACCGTGGCAAGGGGTGGTACAATGCGTTCCTGTATATATGACAGGCAGTTTTCCTTATTATTCTTATCTAAGATTACTGTGACATGTGTGTCTCAGCTATGACATTTGATATTGATACGTTACGATGGACCTAATTTCCCATCTCATTGGAATTTCCTTAATTTCTATATAATGTCCTCTTTCTGTTCCAAGTGCCAGTCCAGAACACAATACTTATGCTCCTCTAAACAGTGGCTGTTTCTCAGATCTTCCTAAGGGGTTTTTGACAACTTTCAAATTTTGAGGAGTATTTTGTAGAATGTTCCTCAGTTTGGTTCAGTTTGCTGTTTTTCTCATGGTTAAACTGCAACAGTGGTCTGGGGGTGGGGCAAGATTACAGGTAGAGTGTCATTTTCAACACATCATGTCAAGGTATATGCTATCAAGATGACTTTTCACTAGCCTCAGGGAGTACTTGTTAGGTTTCTTCACTGTCAAAATTCTCTCCTCCTCTCTTTCCATATTCTAGACGTTGGGAAGGAAGTCACTAAGCACAGCCCTTACTTGCAGGTGGCTCGGTTGGTTAAGCATCTGACCTTCGATTTTGGCTCAGGTCATGATCTCGGGGTCCAGGGTCCTGAGGTCTAACCCTGCCCTAGGCTCTGCACTGAGCATGGAGTCTGCCCTCTGCCCTGCCTCCTGCTCTCTCTCTCTCTCTTTCTCTCTCAATAAATAAATAAAATCCTAGGAAAAATGAATCCTTTAAAAAAAAAAAAAAAAAGAGGGGTTATCTATATTCCTTGAGAGGGAGGATTTACCTAAACTGAAAAGGGACGAGGAGCTTGCGCTGAATGGAGGACACCAAGAGACGATCTCATGCAAGATGCAAAGGGTTTATTCGAGCATGCTCGGGCCCACAGCCTGACCCCAAACCAGTCAGCGGCTGAGAGCCCCGAGCTTTCCCAGGGGTGGCCTTATATAGAACTACATTGTCCGTTACAGCAAAGCCCGCGCATCGACAGCCAATTCGTTTAAAACACCACAGCAGGGTCTGCAGGCAGGCAGCCAATCAGTTTACGACAAATCACATACTTTCACCAATCGTCTCTACAGGGGAATATGTCCTAATTTGGGCTAGCAAGAGGTATGTGACAAGCTGCATGCGCGCAATCCTTGGGGCCTGGGTGGGGTTAGGTACCTGCCTGCCGGTTGCTGGGCTCAGATAACAGAATGTGGGTCTGCTCTTACATTCTGGAGGGTGGGGGCCTTTACAGCAGCCTTTCAAACTATTTGCAGAGACATAAGCACTTAGGCTGGGATTGACCTGGAGGGACTGTGATAGAGGTCACGTCACACATGGAATAAAAAAATGAGGTGTGACCGTTGGAAGTTTTACATGCATCCTATTCCCTTGCATTTTATAGGTAAGGAGAGTGAGATCATACCAGTCAATTAAGTGTAAGGTAACAAAGCTTTTAAGAAAAAAAGTGATAATTTTAACTTAGCTATGTTTGACTCCAAATCTGTATTTTTTCTATCACCTTCTAAGGGAAAGAGTACTGAGAAAGTTGAGTCTTTCTTTAAGTAAGTTGCTTGATTTGGTTTGTGTCCAAATTCGCTAATTCCCTGGCACTCCGTCTGTTCTCCAGATGGCTCTGGGGTGCTGTGGGACACCCTGAGCCAACACAGTGATCCCACACCGCACACAGGTGCATGGCTCTCCTTGGCAGGCAGCAGGCACAGCTGTGCAGTAGGGAAGGGAGGCAGGGGGAACCGTGCTCCTGCAGCCCATGGTGTCCTCGCTGCCTCTGGGCCGTCATTTATTCTGGGTGAGTCCCAGAGCACACCTGCTGGTTGTGGAATAT
The DNA here is from genome assembly GCA_004023965.1 of Spilogale gracilis. Taxonomy (NCBI): domain Eukaryota; kingdom Metazoa; phylum Chordata; class Mammalia; order Carnivora; family Mephitidae; genus Spilogale; species Spilogale gracilis. The sequence continues at coordinate 114,545 of PITA01000003.1, forward strand.
ACCTCAGGGAACAACATGAACAACAGCTTTAGAAACATTAGGTGTACTTCCCACCGTACCCGTAAACCCTTCATGAGCACCGGAAGCAGATGCTGGCTATGTGAGCTTTGATGTGTCTCAAGAAGGTAACACACAGCCCAGAAAAGGATGGATTGTTGAGACAATCAGAACAGGGAAGAAGTGTTGCTGAAAACAAAGTGTGGTTACTTCAGGGAAGTTTGTGACCTAAGTACGTGGAGAACATAAAGGAGGAGAAACACTAAGAAGTTCAGTGATGCGGATGCTTTATGATTTCAAAAGCAAAAACAAAACAGAACAAAAAACAAAATGAAATGAAATAATAAAACAGAGCAATGGTGTTGGGTTCTATGTAGTGCTTTAAAATCAGTGCAGAGTGCAGTCGGTGTCAAGTAACTTTTTATTAAGAATTAGAAAGCTTCTTTATAAACTAATAGGAGCATGGAATCTTTATGTTTTCATTTGCACTACTATAAAAAAGTAATTAAAAATGTAACGAATAATTAATTACAGACAATAAATCAAAAAACTCCCTGGTGCTTCTCTTTATATCATAGCTTTATGTTATTTTGAAACTCAGTTTGTTACTTTTTTTATGGCCTCTTGTAAATGGCTAAAATTTTGTGTTTCCTTTTGCCTTGCATAGAACCTGTATCGTGAGTACCTTATACACAGCAAACAAGCAAAAAATGTCTTGCCTCAGGTTCCAGGAAAACTTACGAGGATTTTGCTCCTCCCACATATCATCAAGTGAGGTAGAGGATGAAGAAGTTGGTATTAGAATCAAGCAGGTCTGGTATTAGGCAGGTTTGCTTGCTTTTCATCAGTTATCTTACTTCAGAAAATTCATTTCACTGTAATCTAATTTTCCTTATCTGTAAAAGGAACGAAATGTATCTGTTTGCATGGGTTGATTAAAGATTGCACCTGTACATGTGAATCTATCACAATGTCAGACACATAATAAATGGGGAATAAAAGGATACTTGTTATTATCCCTCTTTAGCATGTAGCCTTGCCCAACCACACAATTTTTGTTCACATTAGCGGTTCCGTTTTAATTGACTTGACTTTGAAGTCAAATTTTAAGCTGTTCTTACATACTTTTACGTCACTAGCATGAAAAGAAAAGCAATTTCACTTAATTTCCTTGTTGTAATTTTCTTATATACTCATTAATTATTTAAAAATGACTAATTGAATATAGTCATATTATTAAAATCTAAATAAAGGAACAAAACTTCATCCTTGCAACTTCTTGGGGAAAGACCACTATTGGAACTTGACCACCATTTTCTCATATACCACCATTCCATGGCTTCAGGTTACAGCAGAATTCAGCAAAAACTTATTTTGTTTATGTACAGCACTGAAAATTCCAGAACTCCCACACATTATAGAGTAGGATGATCATAATCTTTGCAATAAAAATGTGGGTCAGAATTTTGTGTTAATACCCTTACATCTGTGTGAAGTTGGATAAATTACTTTGGATAAATAAATTACTTTGGATAAATAAATTACTTTGGATAAATAAATTACCTGTATTTAGACAGGTAAGTATATCAGTATATTAGGTATCATTGAAGAATATTTATATTATTCATGAATAAAATAAGCAATGACTATTTAATTATATAAAACTGTGATTAAAAATCATCTTAAACAATGTAGGTAAGGATATAAGAAAGTTTATATGAATGGAACGGGTAGGTGGACTGAGGGTGAGCACAGGACCATGAATCTCATCATAAGTTTTTATTGATTATGCACTTTAAACTATGTACTTGTGGAACACTTGGGTGGCTCAGGCAGTTAAGTAGCTGCCTTCAGCTCAGGTCAGGGTCACAGGGTCCTGGAATCTAGTCCCGCATTGGGCTCCCTGTTCAGTGGGGAATCTGCTTCTCCCTCTCCCTCTGTTTTCAGCACCCCCTGCTCGTACTTTCTCTCTCTCTCTCTCTCTCAAATAAATAAATAAAATTAAAACAAACAAAAAATTACATACATGTATAATGCTGCTAAAAATAAAAATGTATTCCCAAGTAAGATTTAGAAGCAATGATTTAATAGATGTGTTTATTATTGGTGCTTGTTTGTCTCATTTTTGAGCCTCTTAGGGCAAGTGTCACTGCTCTCTCATCAGCCATCTGTACGTCTGTACTTACTGCCTGATCCTTTGTTGGGGTGTAGAAAAAGATGGAGAGATGGACAGATCAATGAAAATGAGATATATAGCCACTGAAGTCCTTTCCAGATGTAAAATGATCTGGCTGTCCTCACAGTATTGTGAACTTGTTAACCGAGCTTTGATTAGCAAAACAATGAGTCACCCTTGAGCAATATAGTCCTCAAGGAAAAACAAAAAACAAAAAACAAAAAAACACAAAACTCAGGAAATGGTCATATTGAACTGTAATGGAGGAGCCAGCTGAACTACCCACCAAACTTTGTCCTCTGTGTCCACGAGTTGAGTCGTATCTGGGAAGTGGTCATGCCGCACCTGGATTACATAGACTTCTCATTCCCTGAGGTGCAGGAGAGTGACTCAATTTTGGTTAGGAAGTGAGAGTGAACCACTTCCAGGGAGAATTAAATTTCCCCTGTGATCGCTCCATGACCTGTAACCACTGTTCTGGAGTTTAGATGTAATTAGAGAACAAGGAGATACCCTAAACTAGTAGCACGCACACAGCAAAACTATGGCAATAATTAAGGCCAAAGCAAGACATTATTAGGTAAATGAAAACCTATTTCTGAGATGTCCTGGTTTCTGAAGCATGTCCTATAAGAAGTTCCTTTGGAAAAGATCTTCTGCTGGTAATTTTTTTTTAATGTTTCTGTGTGTGTGTGTGTATTGTGTGTGTGTAAGAAAATATGTTTAATGTACTTAATTCTTAAATGTTCATTTAAGAATGTTGGCTGGTTAATTTGGGTTTGATCATTATTTTTCTCAGCACATTGAGGATTTATTATTTTTGTGTTATGCTTCCATTTGTGCTGGTAGATTGGGTGATATCATTCTGTGTTCTATATATTAGAAGATAATCTGTGTTTTCTGTTGGGCGGATTTAAAACCATACTGTCTCCGATTTTTCTTTCCTCCATAGTGTACTCAGGCTGTGAGTTTCTTCTAGTTTTTCTGCATGAATATTTCATTTTTTCTAAATCTGAGAATTAGTTTTTTCTTCCTTAAATCTGGACCATTTCCGAACATTATTTTCTTTCAATTTTTCTCACCCTCTTTTTGTTATATTTCTTTCTCACTCTCTCTGTTAGTCTTGTGACAAACTTTCTATTTTTAGCTACAGTAGCTTCTACTCTTATTTTTTTCCTTCTCTTTGTCTCTTTGTTTCCATTTCAGGGAATTTCTATAAATATACTTTCTTTTTATTTTTTTTAAGATTTTATTTATTTGATTATTTTATTTATTTATTTATTTGTGTGTGTGTTTATTTATTTATTTATTATTTATTTATTTATTTTTATTTGAGAGAGAGAGTGTCCGAGTTGAGGGAGCAGCAAGCAGAAAGAAAGGGAGAGACTGGATCCCCACAGATCAGGGACCCTATAACCTGGGTTTGATCCTATAACCCTGAGATCATGACCTGAGCCGAAGGCAGATGCTAACCCACTGAGCCACCCAGGCGCCCTTAGATGTACTTTCTTTCTCACAAACTCTTACTTTGTCTAAATTCCTTTCACACTTCCAGTTCTAATCGTAAGAATTATGATCATGCAATTTAATATTTTTAATGATTTGCCTGTTTTGTGTTATTATCTTATTTCTGGCCCATCTTTATAAATCTCTTTTTTTACCTGTCTAAATACTTTGAACACATGCATTATCCAATGTCTATATTCCTCTGAGCTTTTTCCCCTGGACTCATATTGATATGACCTCTGTGTATTTCATATTTTTTTAAGATTTTATTTATTTATTTGACAGAGAGAAACACAGCTAGAGAGGCAACACAAGCAGAGGGATTGAGAGAGGGAGAAGCAGGCTTCCTGCCCCTTAATTTTGGGTTTTATACTCAATTTCAAAAGGCAGAAGTTATGGGAATACTGTAAGAAGGCACATCAGTGGAGATCATTTGCACTTAATCTTCCCGGAACTCTAGGATGGTCTCAACCTTTAACAATTCTGAATTAACTTGTTGATATTCAATTAAATTCAACTCAGCTGGTTTTCTTCTATATCCTACTTTTCATGAAGGGTATAGACTTTTGAGGATTCTCTCTTCTCTTTCTTATATGCTTGTTATATTTTTCCCTGTTTTAAACCTTTGGTATATTTTTAATTTTAAAGTGATGTACACATTACTTTAAGACAAAGTATGTATTTCAACAAGATAATAACATTTTGAAGTGAGAGGTGTTTTTTTTTTCTTTCCTATGCAAGTACATTCAAATTCAATATGTCCAAACAACTGAGATGAGCAAATATCTTAAAAGCAGTCACAGCTGTGGTGCCTATGAGTCAGTAAAATTCCCTCATCTCTCTTCATTGTTGGTGCCTAGGGATTTAGTTTAATATTTTATGAAAGTCAATTATCCTTATAAAATTATCCCTGCTATATCAACCCACAATTTCTATCATAAATTTATTTTTAATCAAGAGATATTTTTAAAGACAAATTCTACAGCCCCAGAAGTGAAAGTTCTTCACTGCTTTTCCCCCTCACAGATTGGAAGGAGGGAAACATTGGTAATGCAGGAAATGTGACACTATTTATAGGAGGATAGTTCTGAATCAACAAGAGCCAGTAAAGTACAGTACACAAATGGAAGTTTTGACCTGAGGTAAGCAGAGATAGTACATATATTGCAGCAGGAAGAGTGTGTGTGTGTGTGTGTGTGTGTGTGTGTGTGTGTGTAGGTAGTTTGCTATAATTGGTAGTGGGAAGATGGCACATATTTATTTGATAACTTCTATTTTTCCAGTGAAATATATATAAAGCATCAGTGAGATTGTGCAAGGCAGAAGGTGTATTTAATTTCAGAGAAGAGACAGAAGTGTGTAAAATAGTCACTTTAGGTTATCATAAATGGAAAAAACTAGAAAAAAATATTGAGACATCGGGGTGCCCGGGTGGCTCAGTTGGTTAAGTGACTGCTTTCTGCTCAGGTCATGATCCTGGAGACCCGGGATCAAGCCCTGCATTGGGCTCCCTGCTCAGCGGGAAGCCTGCTTCTCCCTCTCTCACTCCCCTCTCTCGCTTGTGTTCCCTCTCTCTCTGTGTTTCTGTCAAATAAATAAATAAAAATCTTTAATATATATATATGTATTGAGACATCACCAGACAGTGTTGAAGGCATACTTGAAATTTCTTATCATAATGGTCCAGTTAGAAAATATAATAATATCTGGGTGCCTGGCTGGCTCAGTTGGTTGAGCGTTGGACTCTTGCTTTCAGAGTTGTGACCTCAGGGTTGTGAGATCAAGCCCAGCACTGTGCTCTGTGCTCAGCACAAAGTCTGACTGAGATTCTTTCCCTTCCCCTTCTGTTCACTCTTTCTCTCTCTAAAATATAACTATACTACAAATTTTACAATTTACTATGTATACAATTATATTCCAAAAAGGCAATTTTTTAAACATTTTATTTATTTATTTGAGAGAGAGTGATCCAAAGAGAGAAAGCACAAGCCAGGGAGGGAAGCAGAGGGAGAAACAGACTTCCCACTGAACAGGGAGCCAGATGGGATCATGACCAACCAACTGGGCCACCCAGGTGTGCCCCCCCAAATATATTTGTATAAAATATAGTGTGTATACATGTATATATATATATATATACATACATACATACATATGTGCATATATATGCAGCATATTGTATATCGAGAGAGTAATATATATGTGAAATTCTATTCAATTATTCAACTAATTTTATGTAAATGTGGATTAGTAAATGTGTTGCTTTTAATGGGCTTGAGTTTGGTCGGGTGCTTGTGACAAATAGGGAAGATTCAAGGGCATTAAAGGAGTTGAAAATCTAAAAAAAAAACCAACTTTCATGTCAGACTATGAAATCTAAGTTGAAATAGCAAGGCAATGATACACAAAGTGATGACAACAGTGAAAAACCAGTTGGTTCATCCAGTGGGTGTCCCAGTGTGGCTGAAAATTTGTTGGCAATGAGATAAAATCATAAGTGAGATTTAAATATAGAATATGATATTCAGAATGCAAGATAATGGAGATCAGAGTTTCAGAAATGAAGACCTGAGAAGTAATAGTACTGGATAAAACGGAATGGATGTCACAGTCATAAAAAAAAAAAAAAAATGATGTTGAAGTTAGTTACAAGTAAGAGTGGAAAAAAAAAAGAATACAGAGAGTAAGATTCTGAAATCTCTTGTGAATAAAGGAAAGTCACTGAAATATCTGGATATCTGGAGCATACTACAGCATGAAATGATACACATCTGACACCAGCAGTCTGCCTGCAGATCTGAGGAGTTCACCCTTTATGTGAGTGAAAAGAAATTTCTAGGAGAGATGAAGCTTGCCAATTAGTCATTGTGGTAACAAAGATAGCATATCTAAAGTGAATTTTTATATGGTAAAATTAAACATTCATAACGTTTGTATTTAGATGTTACTTTTACAAATCACAAAGTCAGCCCACACACACATTAGTTAAATATGTCAGCATTATGTGGGCAGGTTTGAACACCCAGTGTCCATTTTTTATAAGCAAAATCAGGGCTCAAACAGGATTAAATATTTTGAGCCCCTAAATAAGGATAGATATCACAGTTCTGTTAAATAACCTTCACAGATTCCGTGGCCTTCCAACATCTGTTCCACACCTCAGCAGAGCACGTTAAGTACCTTTCAAATACTCAGAACCTCTGGGATCTCAGCCGATGCAGGGTTCTTCTCTAGGGACCAACCAGATTTCCTTTACCAGCTGTGTCTCCATACTGAAACTACTACTCCTGGATGGGTGTGAGGTTTTTGAGCCCTTTTCCCAAACCTACCCACATTAAAAAGGCTGAAATTTATTTCTGGCTTCTTTCAGTCGTGAAAAGAAATCAGCACTTGAGGGTAGAAAACTGAGAACACAGAAAGAAAATGCCTCTCGTAGCGCAGGGGACAAATTATACTACATGCACCAAAAATTCAGGATTGGGCCATAAGTGTTAAGATTTGAGCAGTTGGAATCACTGGAGAGGTAAAAAATGATACTAATAATGATGCAATTGGGATTGAAAGGAATCAGGTGGTAAAAAAAATATGTAATGTTTTCAAAATATGTACACTTAGAAATTCAGGTCATAAAAGCAATAACACTTAAACAAAATACTTAAGCAAAAACAATATTTGACTATAGCAATAGCTTCCAGCTTTCCTCAATAGCCAAGACTGTGTCCCGATGCAATCACCTTGCCGCTGAGAAATCCCAGTCTCGCACACCTGTTGTCCCCTCCCAGACTCATTCAAGCAGCCCCAAAAGCAAATATACACAAGGCATGAAGTTCATCTTCACCTTGGTATGGGGTAACTTTCCACAGGTGATAAATTCTCCTTTCCTTTAAGAAGTCATTGCCAAAATAGGAGGTGTTTTTGGTTCTCATTTCGTTTACCCATATTGGTATGAGTCTCATATAGGCGTGGTTTTGTTTTGTATCTTAAAGGCATCCGTTAAATGGAGTATCTGTGTGTGTGTGTGTGTGTGTGTGTGTGTGTGTGTGTGTGTGTGTTCACAGGTGTTTTTTAAAACTTATTCTGATCTTGGCCAGACACCATTCTTTCTTAAAAGTGATTTCAAGGTCGACGTTCAGAGGGCTCTAATTATTTCACATGCCTAACCTGTCCTAAGTAAGCATCCCATGAAACACTATCTTTATGTGGCATGCTGGTACTCTCTACAACTTCACCACTGATGCTTCACCCCATTCTTGTCTTAACTGAGCTGTTGGGTGTTAGGTTTGTGGGGTTTTTTTGTTTTGTTTTCTTTTGTTTTTGCTTTTAGCACCAAATGAATTAAAGTTTTCCCATAAAATGTATTCAGTACATTCGAGATGGAGACTGCTTCTCCTACGGTGTCCCACTGTAAAGAATTATGTAGCAAGAGGTTGGTGTGAAGCAATATTTTCAAACTCAAATAGAAACCCCAGATTTATGGGGAGGCTAAGGCAGGAAAGAGTGAAGGAAGAAGAGAGACACATGTCAGGACGTCTTGAGAGGCAGCACAAACCCCACTGAGGTACTCTAGGAAGCTTTTGAGGAAACACCTGCATTGTGACTTAAATTTCCAGTGTTTTCATGATCAGACAAAAAAAAGTTTGAGTGGGACTCCAGGGTGGCTCAGTGGGTTAAGCTTTCAACTCTTGGTTTTAGCTCAGCTCATGATCTCAGGGTGGTGGGATGAGCCCCCGCGTTGATGTCTATGCTGAGCGTGGAGTCCACTTGAAGATTCTCTCCCTCTGCCTCTCCCCCATCTCTCTCTCATTTTCAAATAAATAAACTAAATCTTTTAAAAGATTTATATATCTTATACTAAATCTAGCTCTTCTGTTTCTCATTTCATTCTGGTAAGATAAATGTAAAGTAGGTTTTATTATTCCCATTTTACAGGAGAAGAAACAGAGTCTTAAGTAGGGAAATGTAACCCAGGTTTCACAGTCACAGAATGGCAGCCCTAGATATGCACATAAATCCATCTAAGACCTTGTCACAGTGCCAGTTAATTCTTGAGAGAAAAAAGTATAGAATAAACTAGCAATGACCACCACTACAACACAAAAATTCATCTACTTACTAAATATTGAAATCCAAATACATTGAATAAGAATAAGGAGCAACCAAAGAGTCTCCAGAAGCAGTCCCTGAGGGTTCTCTTTTGGGGAAGGAATTTAAAAGTTATTGGCACTGCCTAAGAAGCTTCAAAGATTCTAGATTCATTCCTTGAAGAGGTGCCTCATCTGTATACCCACAAGCTGTGAAGTAGAGTGTTCTTATGCTAGCCCACCGAAGAAGCCAGATGTGCCTCAAGAAAGGAAAGGACAACTGCTGTATATCACTTGATAAAACAGAATATATTACAGGAGTAATTTCTTCTCTTTTCCAAGTTGGTCTTCAATTTATTATCTGTTTGTCCTCAGTCAAATTACTTTATCATCTCCCAAATGATTGCCTTATCTGTAAAACAGAAGTAATAGTTGTCAGACATAGTCATACTTTGGCTGTGAGGATCTGGTGAACGTGTGAGATGCTCCCAGTACAATGTCCAGAATTTAATAATATAACTGATAAAGAGAATGGCCCTGGTGATGATAATGCTAATAGTGATGGGGGACAGAATAATCCAGGGAGTTGGCAGCAACAATGAGGAGCCATGCTCATGGTACTGACACAATCATAAGCTTAATATAGTTGGCTTGTCAGTGTTTATAGATATTGGGGGTAAAAGATGTTGACAAAGTGAGTTGTTTTAAATTATTCAGTCAGGGGCATCGGGGTGGCTCAGTCATTTCAGCATCTGCCTTCAGGTCAGGTCATGATCCCAGGGTCCTGAGATCCAGCCTAGTATCAGTCTCCCTGCTTAGCAGGGAGCCTGCTTCTCCTTCTCCCTCTGCCCCCCACTGTGATTGCTTTCTTTTTCTCTAGTGCTATACCTCTCTCTCGAATAAATAAGTAAAATCTTTAAAAATTAACAAACAAATTCTTCAATCAAATCTATCAGAGGTAGAAAGCACTTTCTATGTATTCTTTCTTTCAAGACAACTTTCCTGGCTATTTTATAGGAACCCACTTTATAAACCTTAATCTTTCAGAAGCTTCTCTACTATATGGCTATATCACAAGATGAGCATAAGGAATGGCAATGACCGGTATAAGCCCAGTGTAAACCCAAGAAACTCTTAAAAGTGAGCAATAAATACAGTACATCTGACAAGACTAGGTAGATTTCTTTGGTAGATGTCCCTGAAAAGAATTGTCTAGACTTACAGTCAATCCATTAAACGTACTAGTTACTCAAGCAGTTTTGAATAAAGCATTCATTTTCATAATTAAGCATAGATTTCTTGATCTTGTGTAAAGAAATCTGGAAAGAGTATTCTCTATGCATATGTTTATAGTAATAATATAAAAATGTTTCTTGAATGTCTACTAGTACTAGAACTGAGGGAGAAATTTCGGTTATAAATATTAATATATATACTATACTTGTGCACATATGCACACACATACAAGCACAAATATAAATATAAGGAAAATTATATAGATAGATATAGACATAAATTCACATACAGTTGTTATTCTCATATTAACATGTAAATCAAATATTATTTATAAAATTATACTTAGTGGCTATTACATTATAACAAATAAAATTATATTAAGTTACAACAGAACATGAACAAAGCAGTATAATAGGGATTCCCATATCTCATTCCCCACAGACACATTGTCTTAGCCTATAGATAATTCAAGAGAATTTTTTTTGAAAACTCCAGGAACCAGTCAAGAAATCATAGCACCCTGGGGGCGCCTGGGTGGCTCAGTTGGTTAAGCGACTGCCTTTGGCTCAAGTCATGATCCTGGAGATCCAGGATTGAGTCCCGCATCTGGCTCCTTGCTCGGCAGGAAGCCTGCTTCTCCCTCTCTCACTCCCCCTGCTTGTGTTCCCTCTCTGGCTGTATTTCTCTCTGTTAAATAAATAAAATCTTAAAAAGAAATCATAGCACCCTGGACAAACACAAAACCAAAAATAGTTGCATTGAAATGGGTAAGAAGAGTCAATGCATTTTTTTCATTTTATTTTTTCAGTGTTCCAAGATTCATTGTTTATGCCCCACACCCAGTGCTCCATGCAATAGGTGTCCCCAGTACCCACCACCAGGCTCTTCCATCACCCCACCCCCTTCCCTCCAAGTCCCTCAGTTTGTTTCTGTGTCCAAAGTCTCCCATGTTTCATTTCTTTCCCTGAATTACCCTACTTCCCATTTACTTTCCTTCTCCTACTGTCCTCTACATTACCCCTTATGCACCGCACGTAAGTGAAACCATGTTATACTTGAAAGTCAATGCATTTTGATCACAAAAACTGTTTGACCTTGCCAGCATAGTTCAGTGCAATTGAGAGAAAATGCTCAAGTTATGGTTTCTTTACTGGGAAGGGAAAAGAAGAGTGAGATTCATAGTCAACGTTCTGGCTTTTGGAGGGTTGCCAATGGGACTGGTTTCTGTGTCTCCTCTTTCAGAGTGTTGATGAGCAATTAACATACATTCAATGCCTGGGGAGCATTGAGAGCAAAGAAGAGCCCAATGGCTTGTTGCAGAGCCAGACGCCAGAGGGAGGAAGGTATTATAACTCCTAAAAGAGAAACCAGTAATCTCTCATAATTGGAGAATTGCATGCACAACCCCAAGGATATATTAACAACAACAACAAAAATTAAAAGGATAGCAGAACCTCTAGATGGGCATATTAATGAAGGTGTTCCCCAGTACGAAGCTGTGCATAAAAACTGGGAGAGGTAGTTATTTTTTAAAGTATTCAAATGCCAGAAAAAAAAATGGGAAGGCATATAAAAAACATAAAAACACAGCTGAATCAAGAAAACAACATACATTTCTAGAAACCAACTCTAAAGAAACAAAGATCTATGGATTACTTGACAAAGGATTAAAGTAATTATTTTAGGGTGCCTGGGTGGCTCAGTGGGTTAAGGGGCGACTTGAGTTCAGGTCATGAGCTCAAAGTCCTGCAATCCAGTTCCCAAGGAGGAGTCTGTTCTCCCTCTCCCTCTGCTGCTCCCCCTGCTTGTGCTCTTTCACTCACACACACTCTCTCACTCAAATAAATAAATAAAATCTTTTTTTTTTTTAAAGATTTTATTTATCTATTTGACAGAGAGAAACACAGCCAGAGAGGGAACACAAGCAGGGGGAATGAGAGAGGGAGAAGCAGGCTTCCTGCCGAGCAGGGAACCCGATGTGGGACTCGATCTCGGGTCTCCAGGATCATGACCTGAGCCGAAGGCAGTCGCTTAACCAACTGAGCCACCCAGGCGCACCTAAATAAAATCTTTTAAAGAAAAAAAGAGAACAACAAACATTTTTCAGATCTATGTATTACTTGATCTATGAATTACTTGACAAAGAATTAAACAATCATTTTAAAGGAGCTCAGTGAATACAAGAACATATAGATAGATAACTAAACACAATAAGGAAAGCAATTCATGAATGAACAAAATATAAAATAAAAATATAGAAACTATATAAAATAACCAAAGAGAAATTCTACAGCTGAAGAGTACAAGTGAATTAAAAACTCACTAGAAGAGTTCAATAACAGACTTGATCAAGCAGAAGAAAGAATCAGTGAACAAAAATACAGTCAGGGGGCACCTGGGTGGCTTAGTTGGTTAAGCGACTGCCTTCGGCTCAGGGCATGATCCCGGAGACCCAGGATCGAGTCCCACATCGGGATCCCTGCTCCTTGGGAAGCATGCTTCTCCCTCTCTCACTCACCCTGCTTGTGTTCCCTCTCTGGCTGTGTTTCTCTCTGTCAAATAAATTAAAAAAATTTTTAAAAAAATAAAAAAAAAATTAAAAAATGCAGTCAGAAGGAGAAAAGAGAAAATGAAGGATGGAGGGTTTATTTGAAGAAGTAATGGCCCATCAACATTGAAATATGAGGAGGAAAATGGAAATCCAACTATAGAAAGCAGAACTCTAAGTAGGATGGTCCCAGGGAAGCCCACACTAAGACACCTCATAATCCAACTGATGAATGCCAAAGAGAGAGAATCTGGAAATGACAAGAATAGAATAATTTGTCCCGCACAAGGGAACATCTATAAGACTATTAGTGCATTTACCACCAGATATGTTATAGATTACAAGAGAAATAAGATGGCCTATCCAAAATGCTGAAAAGAAAACCTACCAATCAAGAATACAATTTTAGCAAAAATCTCTTTAAGGAATAAAGACTTTCCCAGAAAGGGAATAAAGACTTTCCCAGAAAGGTAGAGGAGTTTACAATGACTAATTGTGTTCTATAAGAAATGCTACAAGGAGGAGCACCTGGGTGAGTCAGTTAGTTAAACCTGTAACTCTTGATTTCAGTTCAGGTCATGATCTCACAGTCATGGGATTGAGCCCCACATTGGGCTGTGTACTCAGTCGGGAGTCTTCTAGTTCTTCTCCCCCCTCCAAAATAAATGAATAAAATCCTTTAAAAAAAGAGAGAGAGAGAGATGCTACAAGTAGTCTTTGAAGTTGAATTGAAGGGGCACTTGACAGTAACACAAAAGCGTATAAAAATATAAAGCTTTTTTGTAAAGGTAACTATATTGACAAATAGTGAAATCTGTACTACTGTAATAGTGGTGTATAAATCACTTTTAGTCCTGGTTTAGAATTTAAAAGATAAAAACATTAAAATCACTGTAGGTATAAAACTATGTTGGTGGAAACAACACATAAAAGATGTAATTTGTTACAATTATAACATAAAATGGAGAGGGTAGATACAAAGGAGTAGAGTTTTTATGCCATTGAAGTTAATTGTCATCAATTTAAAATAGATTGTTACAACTACAAGATGCTATATGAATCTTTGTGGTAACCATAAAGAAAAATACTTACTGAAAATATATAAAAGGAAATGAGAAAGGAAACAAAGCCTGTCACAACAATAAAATCAAAGGAAAGCTACAAGAGAAAAAAAGGAAAAAAACAAAAACAAAAACAAAACCCACATACGGAAAGCAACAAACAAAATGCAATACTAATTCCTTCTTTAATAGTAATTACTTAAGATGGAGATGGATTAAAGTCTCCAATCTGAAGACATAGAAAGGCTGAATACATTTTAAAAAATCAATAATGCACTGCCTATAAGAGATACTCTTTAGATGCAAAGACACACAAGCTGAAAGTGAAAGGGTAAAAAATTAACCCATGCAAATAATAGCCCAAAGAGAAAGCAAGGATGGCCATACTTATATGAGAAAAAAAAATAAATTTTAAGTCAAAAGCTGTCATAAGGGACAAAGAAGGACACTATATAATGAAAATGGGTTCAGTTCACCAGGAATATATAACAATTATGCATACACCTAACATCAGAGCACACAAACATACAGGGAAAACACTAACAAAATTGAAGGGAGAACAGACAGTACCATAGTAATAGCTGGAGATTTCAAGGCTTCACATTCACTAATTGGTACAACTAGAGAGGAAGGAGACCATTAAGAAAACAGAAGATTTGAGCCAAATGATACACCAGTTCGACCTAATAGACCTATACAGAATACTCTTCTCAACCCCAGAAAACTCACATTCTTCTCAAAACCATGAGTCATTCTATAAAATAGATCACATTAAGCCACAAAAACAAGTTTTAACACATTTGAGAAGATAGAAATTATACCAAACACCTTTTATCAAGCACAATGGAATGAAAATAGAAATCAAGAGCAAAAGGAAAACTAGAAATTCACAAATATGTGGAAATTAAATAACACACTCTTGAACTACCAGTGGGCCAAAAAAAAAAAATTAAAAAGTACCTTGAGACAAATGAAAATGAAATTAAAACATAGCACACCAAAACATATGGAATGTAGCAAAAATTGAACTAAGAAGGAAGCATGTGATGGGAAATGCCTACATTAAAAAAGAAGAAAAGTCTCAAATCAACAACTCAGCTTTAAATATAAAGTAACTAGAAGAACAGACTAAACAAAGTTAGTGGATGGAGGGGCCCCTGGGTGGCTCTGTAGGCTAAGTGTCTGACCCTTGATTTCAGTTCAGTTCATCATCCCAGGGTCTTGGGATCAAGCCCTATATTGGGCTCCCTGCCTAGTACAGGGTCTGCTTTTCTCCCTCCATCTACCCTCCCCATTTATTCTCTCTCTCTCAAAATAATAAATAAAATCGTTAACGAAAAAGATAGCAGATGGAAGGAAATAATACTTATGAAAGCAGAAATGAAAGAAATAGAGAATATAAAAATAAGGAATTGGATTTTTTTCAAAGATCAATAAAATAAATATATTCTTAGCTAGACTAAAATCTGCAAAAAGACCCAAACAAATGAAAGAGGAGTAATCTATGAACAAATATATGCTAACAAACAAGACAATCTAGAAGAATTGGATAGATTCCTATAACACTGACTCATGAAAAAATTAAAAAATCCAAATAGGTCTAAAACTAGTATGGAGATTGAATCAGTAATCAAACAATTATAAACAAAGAAAATATCAGGACCCATTGATATCACTGATGACTTCTACCACACACTGAACAAGAATTAACCAATCCTACTCGAACATGTCCAAAAAATTGAAGAGCACAGAACACTTCCAAAGTCATTTAATGAAGCTAATATAACCTTGATACTAAAACCAGAACTATACTAAAATAAATAAATAAGCAAACAAATAATAAATAAATAAATAAATAAATAAATAAATAAATAACAGGAAAAGCTACAAACTTATATTAATGGTGAATACTGATATAAAAATCTTCAACGAGATGCTAGCAAACCAAATCTAATGGTGCACTGAAGAGATTGCACTCCATGATCAAGTGAGGTTTATTTCTGGAATGCAAGAATGTTTCAACATAAGTGGTATTTCTATGCATCTATTTCCTTCTTACCGTATAGAAGTACAACTGATCTAATGATGAAAACTCCAAAAGGAAAATTAAGAAAACAAATCCACATACAATATCATGAGGAAGAATAAAATATTTAGGACTAAAATTAACCAAGTTGGCCAAAGACTTTTACAAAATATTGCTGAAACAAAGAAATGGAAAGATGTCTTGAGGTCATGGATTATAAAACTTAATATTGTGGAAGTATTCATACTACCCGAAGTGATATACACTCAATGTAATCCCTATCTAAATCATAATGGCATAAAAACAATGCTAAGTTTTATATGAAATCTCAAAGGACCCTCAGACATGAAAAAAAGTCTTAAGAAAGAAAAGGAAGGCTGGGAGAAGGGGCTCATCTTTCTGATTTCAAATCTTTCTTATTTCAAAAATTCTTACAAAAATACAGTAATCCAAATGTGTAGTAACGGCATAAAGACAGATATATTGACTAATGGAACAGAACGGAAAGCCCTCATATCAACCACTGTGTTCAGAACCAAATGATCTTTGACATGGGTGCCAGGAATATACAATAGGGATAGGATAGTGTCATCAACAAGTGGCATGGGAAAATAGATAGTCACATTCAAAAGAATTAAGTTGGATGCGCACCTTAAATTATATGTAAAAATTAACTCAAAAGAGGTTAAAGACCTAAATGTGATGCCTGAAACTATACAACTCCTAGAAGAAAATCAGTGAAGCTTCTTAACCTTAGAATGAGCAATGATTTCTTGGATATGACACCAGAAGCAGAGGCAACAACAGCAAAAAAACATGAATAGAACTATGTCACACTTAAAAACTATGCATCAAAACATAATCAATAGAGTGAAAAGGGATCATCCAGAATGGAAGATAATTTTACAAACCCTATTTTCCCAAAGAAGTTACACAAATGCCCAACAAATATATGAAAAGATTTTCAGGGTCACTGATTATCAGGGAAATGCAAACCAAAACCACAAGGAGATATCACCTCACATTCTTTAGGACGACCACTGTCAGAAAAATAAAAAATACCAAATATTAAAAAAAAGGAAAAAAAAAGAAAATGCCAAATATTGGCAAGGATGAGAAGAAAATGGAAACTTTGTGCACTGTTGGAAATACTAAATGATGTAGCCACTGTAGAAAGTAATATTGAGTTCCCTCAAAAGAATTAAAAATAGAATTACTTTATGATGAGGCAATCCCACTTCTGTGTATATATCTAAAAATTTTGAAGCAGGATCCTGAAGAAATACTTACATACTCATATCAATTGCAGCATTATTCACAAAGCCCAAGAGGCAGAGACACCTTAAATATCCATTGATGGATGAATAAGTAAACAAAATGTGGTACATATATATAATATGATTTATTCTGCCTTTAAAAAGAAGGAAATACTGTCACATGCTACAATATGCATGAACTTTGAGGCCATTACTCTAAAATAAGCCAGTCACAAAAAGACAAATACTGTATGATTTCACCCACATGAGGTATCTAAATAGTCAAACTCCTTAGAATGTAGTAGGTTGCCAGGGGCTGGGAGATATAGGAAAAGGGAAGTGGTTGTTCAATAGGTATAGAGTTTCAGTTTTGTAGGATGAGTAAGTTCTAGATACCTGTTGTTCAACGGTGTGCAGTGTTCTTAACACTATTTTACCTGACATTTAAAAATGGTGAAGATGGCAAATTTTATGTTATGTGTTTTTTTATCGCAATTAAAAGGAACAAAACAAAATTATAAATAGCATGGTTAAGCATAGGATGTTGTGAGAGCCACCAGAGAGGATAGAAATAAAGCCTAAGTGTGATATAAAACCAAAAGCAAAGAGTGTGTCAAAAATGATGTGATTCCTGACTGTACTGAATGTTTCAAAAAGGTCAAGGAAAAGAAGGAAAAGAAAGGACCTGTGGAATTTAACAGTCTAGTGGTCATTGATACTTAGCAAGGATGGTTTCACCCAAATAAAGATGGGATCAATGGCGACAAGGGTGAGGATTTGATCATACAATTTATCGACCAGTCATGAATACCCTTAAGAATGAAGAGGCTGTTAAAATTATTAATAATTACATATTTTAGAAATATTTATTTAGCATATCACACATTGATTTTATTGTACTCATGCATCACTAAAACTCATCATTTGACTGTTTCCGACCTGGGAATAAGGACATGGATACAGGTTCTCTGGGAACCAAAATTTTCAATCTTCAGGAAGGTAAACAGCTGTTAAGAGACTTAGATCCTTAGGTCACTTCAGACCCAAAGACCTTCAGAAAATTTAAAGTGGATGCATGTCTTCCCCTCTAACCTTCCCAGGCACAGTGCCCTTATTTGGAGTGGACTGGAACCAGACATGGGGTGATTAGAAGTTCAGGATAAATTGGAGAGTGAGAGCAGGGTGATGAGAGGTAAGGAAAGCAGCTACTAGAGTAGCTGGGTAAGTTGTATCTGTCATTTGCAGGAGCCACTGAAGGGACAAACCCAAAGGCCTTGAATAACCACAAGACAGTTTCTCTAGGTGATCCAGGCCTGGAACAGGCTTTTCTTCAGGTTACAGGACCAAGCAGAGGTCAAAGTGTAGCAACCTGGAGAGGAAGAGCTAGGGCCAGTTGGGTTAGGGTGAAATTCCTCAGTTGTTCCCTTTCATGTACCCTAGAGCAGTAATGGTTAGTGATCGTGGCATTGGGACTTCCTTGGAAAGCCCTGGTCTCATTCTGCTGTCCCAGATTGAACTTCCCATTAAAGTGTGGTCTGTCCACTGTACATGTTTTCACCACTGTTAGCACTTCCATTAGAAGCTGGAAATGTGAAGGTGTTGAAGGAGGGCTCAGAGACAGATATATTGCAATGTGAACAAATTAACCATTAGGATAGAAAACAGCAAATGAAGACTATCTCTCCAAAAAATGATATGAATTCTTCTCACAATAATTGACTTATTTAATGTAACTCCAATTTCAATCATAACGGCATTTCTCTGAAGCATGGAAAAATATCTAAAATAAAGAGGAAATATAAATAGATAAAATAGCACAGAAAATGTTAAACAATGCAAACTATAGGATACTAGCACTATTTTATATATAAAAACTCATTATATAGTCACAGCTTGATACTCATACAGATTCCTTTGTTCTTGGTGACATGCTCCTCTGTCAACTTATGGGATTTTTATTTTTTATTTTTCATTTTTTTAAGATTATTTTTAAGTCTTCTCTACACCCAACATGGGGTTTGAACCCAGAACCGCGAGATCAAGAGCCACATGCTCCACTGGGTTTTTTTGTTTTTTAATGTCACAAAAGAACATGTTGCTAATGGCTAAATAACTGTCTCAGCCAACCCTTGCTTCAAAAATTCAGAGAAATGAGAGGTATCACTGAAAGGTAAATCGATCAAAAATGATTCGCTGAAAAAGGAGAAGTTAAGCTTGATCTTTATGGTCCAAGATTCAAAATGAAAAGAAAATAATGATCTCCCCCACGCAAGAAATGAAGGTGAAAATACTTCATCATAAGACCTAAATTAACCCAAACTTCAATTAAAAACAACTGAATAGCATAGACAAAGTTCCAGGAGTAATCTTTCATGCACTTAGATTATCTTAACAGAGGATATAATATGTGTAAAATATGATACAAGCTATGGAATTTTCAGGAAAAAGAGAAAAATGTTAAAATGACCATGGAAATTGTCCTCAGAAAATTTGAAAGGGCCTAGACTTAGTATGGTAAAGCCATTTCCCTTCATATGAAAAAGTAGAGAAAAAAATGGGCTTATTCAGTTATGGTAAATCCAGATATCATCTGCATGGTTCCAAATTATAAGAAACTTACGCCACTGGAAAAAAACAAATGACTTTGAGATTGTGGTATATTTACAGAATACAAGTGAAAACACCAATATGTCAGATGACTGAACAAATAAGTGAATAGTTCTTTTTCTCATTATCACAAAATCTGCTTTTCCACACGCTATACTTCCTCTGCTGGACCTACATCATATATCTTCTTAATTAGGAAAATTCTTCCCATGTTTGGGAAATTTCCTATAGCATGATGTGTCCTTTCCATCTCCCAATAGTAGAAGCCATACTTTTCCTTTCACCAAAGTCTTTTACCATAGGTCTGAGATACATGAGATACATGAATTGGGCTACAGCACTTGTCAACACCTGTGTTAGATTTTATTTGAGAAGAAAGCAATTTGAGGAAGTATGTATCACCTGGAACTCATCTTTTGACAGGCGTGGTGGTGGGTGAAGGTGAATGGTTCTGGGGGGAACCACAGTTGGAGGGCTTTGAGGGCAAGTCCCAGCATCTTCAAAGGGAGTTATCATGCCAACTGAAAGCATAGGGAGTGCCTTTGACACAAGAATGACATGGTGGTAACAGTACTGTTTCTGATGGCCAAGATTCAGAGCTTAACCCCTCTGGCCCTCCTGAAAATTCTGAAATCTATCAGATATCCCTTAATTTTTTTCTTTTTACAGATTTTATTTATTTATTTGACAAAGAAAGAGAGTGAGAGAGCACAAGCTGGGGGAGCTATAGAGAGAGAGATAAAGCAGACTCCCCACTGAGCATGGAGCCCCGCCCCCCCCCAATGTGAGGGTCAATCCCAGGACCCTGGGATCATGACCTGAGATGAAGGCAGCCACGTAACCAACTGAGCCATGCAGGCATCCCCCCTTAATAATTTTTTTTGACTTCAACTTGTTAGAAGAGATTCTGTGTCTTGTAACTACAATATCTAACAGATGTACCAAAAGAGAACTATAAATGGCCCATGATAAATTCCTGTTGCAAAAACTAGGGCATAGTCAGGGCTTCCATAATAACAATCATTTTATCTATAAGAGTAAAATCTTCAGTATCTTAAGGTCACAACTCAGAGATAGGAATACTGTCCCCTTACTGAATACTGCAAACTCTGCACTTAAAACTGCATTTAAAAAATAGGGGGGCGGGAATAGTTTGGAGTCCTGTAACCCTGGGTTTGAATTCCACTTTTGACATTTAAAAAAGGCACATTTGGGGGTCTTTGGACAAATTACTTATCTCCTGGACCTGAATTTCCTTCAAAAAATGATATAACACCACCTTAGGGTTGTTGCAATTATTAGGTGAGATATGTGTGTGTGTGTGTGTGTGTGTGTGTGTGTGTGTGTCTGTCTGTCTGTCTGTCTGTCTAACACAGTGCCCAGCTCAAAATAAATCCTTAGTAAGCATATACATTATAAATTCATGTTAAAGCTGTACCTCAGTCCAAGGGAAATTTCTGCAGACAGGGTTTCTTGGACAGTGGTGAGCTTCTTCATTAGCAGTATTTAGAGTTAGCCATGACATTCACCTGAAAATATTTTATAGATGGGATTGGAACAGCAGATTTAGATTGTCTCACATAAAATCGAGGGCCCTCGTAACACTTGGATTTTATTTATAATTCCAAGATATACACAACACTTAAAATAGCTGGCCTATTCTAATCAGGTGTTTCCTATGAGAAGAAAGTGCAGATTTTACCTATATGGAAAATAGAGCAGATAAAAGTGGCATATTCATTTTTTCCTCTGGATTCCTTCAACAGCAAATATTACCACTACTATGCTCCCTAAAATCTTGTAAGCTAGAAAAGTCAGAGCTTAGAGTGTCCTCAGATTCATGTCTTATGGGAGATAGTCTGACATGACCTCGTCTTCCAGGTTACAGGTTTCTTGCTAATGCTACAACCTGATGAAGTCTGATCTTCATGAAACAAAGCTATATAGTTCCCTTAAACCCTGCTATGTCATTCATAAGACTGACCTGTTGTAGAGAAGATAAATCTATCCTGGGAGATTCTAATATCGTTGACAAAAGAGAGTTCAGAATGTAAACATTTTTTTTGATGTGTTAACGGAATTGATAACAACAGAAGCAAAGTATCACAGCGATATGTGAGCTGATCATAGTACAGTGGAAAGAAGCATAGAATTTATGGTTTAAAAACCTGAATTTATTTCTTTTCTATTAAAAGATAAATTTCCAAAAAAAAAAAAAAAAAGAAAGGTAAAAATCATAATTCTTGTGCAGGTACAAGAATGAACATGTGTTAAGCATTCTATTTTATTCACTAGGGAGAAAACTGGAAAGATGTTAATACAATTCAAAGGGGACCCTAAAGAACAAACCTGTTTGTAGATAAAGAATATTAAAATGAATGTATAAATGAAAGGCAATCCTGGCATTTTTCATAGACAGGAGAGAAGTAAATTGAATTTCCACTGGACAGAATTTGCATGTCTATAGGCAAGAATTACTCGCATTGTTATCTGCAACCAGATAACCTAGAAATTATGCTCCAGACACTATAGTTTTCCACCGAAGCACAAAATTTTCCCTCCACTTCCTGTGTCCTGATTAGCTGTGAGATCCTTAACGTGTCCTTTAGCATTTGATGAGCTTCAGTCTTTGTTTCCCTAAAAAGACTCCACCTTGTAAGGTTATTACAAGAATCTAATGAAATACTGTGTGGGACACACCCAATGCACTACCACTTCCCCCTGGAAAACTTTCCATGATTTCATGGAAAGCCCTTCGGCATTGTCAGTTGTCTACAGTACTAGACAAACTCTGGTAAAGTAGAGGAAAATGAGTGTTGCTGTTGAGGATATATTAAGAACTACCGATACATGCCGCAGTGTGCTCATGGCATGAGTCATCAGGAAGTTATGATGAATGGAAGGAGTCAGACACAAAGTCAATCCATTTATATGAGACTCTAGAACAGGCAGGTCTGCAGGGAGAGAAACATGTGAGTGGTCCTCAGAGGCCAGGGTGTGGGAGGAGGAACTTCATGCGAGTGGAAGCAGAGTGCTTGGGGGCTTACGAAAGTCCTCTCTATCATCTTCATGGTGACATGTCTTTGTTAAAACTCGTGGAACTGTGCACTTACCGTTGGTGAATTTTTTTGTATGCAAATTAGACCTGAAAAGAACTGAGTTTTTAGAAAGTAGATGTGATTTGGACCTGTCTCCTTGAGCCATGTAGAAACACACCTGCTAAGAGTTGCTTCTCTCATTTTATCCGCATAAAGGTAACTGTATGTCAAGATCTTGTTTCGTGGGGTGATCAGTTTCCCACCAAATGCCCTATGAACTTCATTAAATTGTATGTCATCGTGGGCAGTTAACTCGAGTCTCAATTCTTCCAAATGATAAAAGTAATAAAGTGAAATTCTATTATCATTTGGGCCTCTGACCTTTCACCCTTAATAAGCATATATAATATTCTACTTCATAAAGGTGGCTACTTGGTCAATAAAATGAAAGTATATCCACGTGAGTGAGTTCCCGTTGAGTATTATACGTGCACACGTGCGTGTTTGGTGGTTATTTCAATATTTCCTTGTTTTATGTTGTTTTTCAAATATTTATATTCTCACGGATGTTACCAGAACGAATGGAGTTTATCTCATGAGTATAAAAACCAGGGAGTAACCGTAGCTGATGGGAGACTGCTGCATTTAAACTGGAAGGTTCTTCCTGCAGAACTTCCCTTGCCTTTTGAGAGCAGGGCATTCCCCTCACCGGTTATTAGCAGCAACTCTCCTGGGCTTGATCCCAGGTGCCGAAAACACATGACTCGGCCTGACAACATTTCCATTTCCTCGGTAAGGATCACTTACGAAGTGCCTTTAATCATTTATGAGTGCATTTCATTTGCTGTTTGCTGCAAACAGTCTGACTGCTGGGTCTGACAGCTTTCCGACGTTCCGCAAACAGCTGCAATAATAGTCTTGACAATGTCATTTACAAATGAGGCCCAGGCCGACGAACAAAGCGACTGAGACACTCTAAGTAATATGATAATGGAATGGCAAGTTGTACGGAAAGCAAGATCGAAAGGAGGTTGTATCACCCTGTAGGGGAGGTAAATTCCTAGACAGAGAAAAGGATTGCTAAAATGCATCCCTTTTTAATCGTGTCAACACCGTGCTCACCATGTTTTCTGACACGGAGGCTCTGCAGCGGGAGGGTACTTCACCTCTTCCTATGAAGGATGCAGCCCATTCCCATCACCCACTGTAAATCCTCCCCATTATATTGTTTCTCCAATCAGATACTGAGATTCTTGAAAGCGAGGCTTTTTCTGTTATGTTTCTATTCCCACTGTCTAGGATGATGCTTTATACTTCTCAGATGATCAGTTCATCTCTGATTTTATGTTTACTACCCATTCTTTCTTTAGATCAATAAGATTTTTAAAACATTCTATACATATTCACAAATTTCTTCAAAGGGATACATATATGTATATGCAGGGATACATATATGGATGTGTGTGTGTGTGTGTGTGTGTGTGTGTGTGTGTGTGTGTGTTATGTATGGCTTTGGAGCATAAATACACCACGGGATGGTTTTGAAGTGTAGGATTTGATAACCTCTTTTGCTTAACATAGCGAATTTGAAAGAAATACATAAATTATTTGGAATCATCTGGTCTGAAGGATTGATCATCGCCATTGAGATAGGTCCTATGAGCGAAAAACTGCAGCTTTAGTACTCCTTCAATACGAGCTTTTTTTTTAAGAAATAGACTTTATTTTTTTAAAGCAGTTTTAGGTTCCCAACAAGATGGGGAGGAAGGTACAGAGGTTACTCATATACTTCTTGCCTCCGTACATCCTGTGCCAGAGAGGCACAGTTTCCATGATCAATGACCCTACGTGGTACATCACAATGGCACGAAGTGCACGCTTTCTTTAGGGCTTACTCTTCAAGGCACATTCTATGGGTTTTGAGAAATGTATGATGGCATGTAGTAACATCCGCCATTGGAGTGTCATACAGAACGATTTCACTGCCCTAAAAATCCTTTGTGCCCCACCTATTCATCCCTGTCTCACCACCAACACTGGCAAGCACTGGTCCTCTGTCTCTATGATTTTGTCATTTTCAGAATCATTCGTTGGAATCATACAGTAAGTAGCCTTACCAGATTGGCTCCTTTCACTTAGTAGTATGTATTTTTTTAAGATTTTATTTATTTATTTGACAGAGAGTAAACCAGCTAGAGAAGGAACACAAGCTGGGGGAGTGAGAGAGGGAGAAGCAGGCTTCCCGTTGAGCAAGAAACCTGATGCGGGGCTGGATCCCAGAACTCCAGGATCATGACCTGAGCGGAAGGCACTCGCTTAACAACTGAGCCACCCAGGTGCCCCACACTCGTAGTATGTATTTAAGTTTCCTCTATGTCATTTCATGGCTCGATGACTTATTTCTTTGGGCACAGAGTAATATTCCATCATTAGGATGTACCACATTTGCCTACTGAGGATGTCTTGGTTGCTTCCAAGTTGTGGAATTGTCCATAGGGCTTCAGTACGCACCCTTGTGTAGGGTTTGTGTGGACATAAATTTTCAGTTCTTTTGGATAAATACCAAGGAGTGGAATCGCTGGATCCTATGGTAAACACCAGGCATTTTTAGTATGATAGCCATGTTATATTTTCCTTACTTTTTTGTGTTTTCTACTTCATATGATAACTTGAATGCTAAAGTATGTAAATCCAGTGTTTGATAAAATTGGAATAAAAAAATCAGTTATGGACACCTGGGTGGCTCAGTCAGTAAAGTGTCTGCCTTCTGCTCAGGTCGTGATCAGGGTCCTCAGACTAAACCCTGCGTCAGGCTGTCTGCTCAGCAGGGGGTCCACTTCTCCCTCCGTCCCCCTCACCCCTGCTCATGCTCACTCTCTCTCTCTCAAAAATAAATAAATAAAATCTTTTAAAAAATAAAAATTAAAAAATCAGTTATTCTTTATTCTGAAAATACCTTTCTACTATTGGCTCTAAATTGTATTACTACCTTTTGACTTTTGTCACCCAAATAAATACTTCTAAATAAACCTTCTTTAAAGTGATTTATTACAAGACCAAATAGAATAACTGAAGATAGACGATAATATCAAAAAAAGCATACCGATTTAATAAATGATATGTCTATATACAATACATTTAAACTCATTGAAGATTATCACACTTATCAGGCGGTGATAATATGGAAACTGAACTCAGACCACTTGGATCCATCACTCTTGGCCTTACCTCTATATTAGATATGTTCTCATTGCCTTATAAGTATATGTTAGATGTTGCCGTAGTGATGTTTACTTTTTATATATATTTTTAAAGATTTTATTTATTTATTTGACAGAGAGAGATCACAAGGAGGCAGAGAGACAGGTTCCCTGCTGAGCAGAGAGTCAGACTCCCGCCTCAATCCCAGGAACTTGAGATCATGACCTGAGCTGAAGGCAGAGGCTTTAACCCACTGAGCCACCCAGGCACCCAGCCCTAGTGATGTTTAAATGAGATGGAGTCTTGGGGCACCTGGGTGGCTCAGTCTTTGGGCGTCTGCCTACAGCTCAAGTCATGGTGCGGGAGTCCTAGGATCAAGCCCCGCATTGGGCTCCCTACTCAGCGGGAGGCCTGCTTCCCCCTCTCTCACTCCCCCTGCTTGTGTTCCCTCTTGCTGTGTTTTCTCTGTCAAATTAAATAAATAAATAAATAAGATGGAGTCACAGTAAAAAATAAATATTGACCTTAATTAAAAAAGTGTGGGAAGCCTCTAAAATTCCATAGTCAGTGAAAAACAAAATGGTCTTAAATTTTATATGCTTTGTGTCCATATAACAAGCCATATGAACGAGAATTAAAACTAGATTATGTGCAAAAAGGAAAACTGCTTTCTTGGCATTGTGACAAAAAGGGCTTTTTTCTTTTTTCAAATTGATATTTAATCTGTTTTATCTCCTATTCAGTAAAAAATACCATTGGATCTCTCAGAGCTAATTAGCAGGAATTTCTGACAAAAAATACACATTGATGCCTTTGAAATTCAAGACAGATGTTTTTCTGTCTTCCACTTAAGTATGAAAAAGTATTCTCACATATCTTAGGAGTGTATGGTTTCCATTTTTACAAATTTTATGCTTTCAATTTTTTAGGTTCTTCAAATCAGATCATTTGGTAGATGAGGTCAAGGGCAGAGATGGATCCATCTTTCTCCTCGTGACATTCCTGGTACTAAAGAACCCAACATATAGTAGAATTTTCATAAACAATCATAGAGTTGTTTTATTAATTACAGAGAAATAAAATCTTTTCTCCAAATAATACTCTCCTGTCATTGAAGTGAAATATTCAAGGTCATTTAGAATGATTTTTTAGTAAGAGAGCTGACTCTAGATTCCAGATTGTGGGATCCCAGCTCCGGCTGAACACAATGGAGTCAACCATACCTTGGCAAGACTCCTCATCTCTTTGAGCCTTGGACACTCCCAACTCTTAAATGAGATAAATGCCCTAACTCAGTGAGCAGTGGTAAATGAAAGGATGCAGGGGTAGTCCCTAGTAGAGTTCATGGAAAAATTCATTCTTTTTCTTCCATTACTGCGTGACCCACATCTCCACACAACGTCATTAGAGGCAGAGATTTTTCTGAGTTAGGTCGGGAAAGGTTTTTAAGTGAAGGCGTATTTGAAATGGAAAACACAGGGAATGAGTGCTGTGCCCAACGCATAATGCAAATGACAAAGGTTTTCTAAACACAGCTCCTGACTTCTAGAAAAAAAAAAAGAAAAAAAAATGTTCTGCCTTTTGCAACAGGCTGTTCTTCTCTAGCCACAGGTTGGACAATTCTCCACCTTACAAATGTTCCTTAGGCAAATTTCTCCACTTAAGCAGGACATCCATCAACAGAACTTGCAGAAAATAATAATGCCATCATTCATGAGAATGCTGGGCTATTCGCTAACTAACTCTGAAGTGCTTTGAAAATAGTATGCACAGTATAAACGTTAAGGAATAGTAATTACAAGGATACTAGTTGTAATTGGAGTCAGCTTTTAAACCTAGAAGGAAAAGATCATGATTATAAACAATTATATCCAGTAAGTTCATTTAAATCCTCCATTGTCAGAATCTGTAGTAAGGTCTGTAATGAGAGCCGAGGATAATAAAAGTAAAAACTGAAGGACTCGAAATTGAGGGAATGAATCTTCTGGGCTCCCTGGCACAGATGAAAAGCTGTGGATTGAGGTGGGGAGCCATGCAATGTGGTCTTAAACTAGGACTCTGTTCACCCAGTCACGCACTTCCCTCTATTTAAGAGATAAAACCTATGTCTCAGGCACTATGTTACCTGCTGGGTACATGATAATCAATAAGGTAGATCCATTCAGTGCCTTCCTAGAGCTCACACAATTAGAAGGAGCTGTTGACTCTAACTTTGCCTCATTGGTCTTCAATATCTCTGGTGTCTAATGGACACAATTCTTTTCTCTGTCCACTTCACAGAGAAGATATTGAATAAATACAGGTAACAAATATAATATATGCTCCAAAAACTAATAAAAACTAAAATTAAAAAGGAATCACCATCATACAATAATTTGCCGTGGAACAAAAGCATAGGCATGGATATTTGAGAATGGAATTTTTCCTTTGCCAGGAAGAAGCTAATAAATGTGAGTTTAGATATTCTCTGTCTTCTGTTCCTTGTTTTGTATTTTGTTAGGAAAGGTTATAATTTTTTTTCTTCATTCTCCAAAAATAAAACTCAATGCAGGTCTGGATCTTAAAATAAATTAGGAACTGGATCAGAACTCCAAATAAACATAAAACAAAGCAAACCATAACTGTGCTCAATAAAGGAAAAGACTCATTAATATCTGCTTGAATCATGTATGTATACATTTTTTGCTTTTGATTTAGGTTCCAAAAAAACCATGAGCCTTTAGAGAGGCTAAGGTGTATAAAAAAAAAAAAATCAGAAAAGCTAAATTGTATTTGTTAATAACATAAATATAGGGCACCTGGGTGGCTCAGTGGGTTAGAGCCTCTGCATTTGGCTCAGGTCACTATCTTAGAGTCCTGGGATCAAGGCCCACATCAGGCTCTCTGCTCAGCAGGGAGTCTGCTTGTTCCTCTCTCTCTGCCTGCCTCTCTGCCATCCTGTGATCTCTCTCTCTGTCAAATAAATAAAATCTTTAAAAAAAAAAACATAACTATAAGGAATTATTAAGGAAATGTTTGGAATACAACACCCAATTAGTTTATTATTAAGAATATTGTTCTTGGGGCGCCTGGGTGGCTCAGTTGGTTGAGCGACTGCCTTCGGCTCAGGTCATGATCCCGGAGACCCGGGATCGAGCCCCACATCGGGCTCCCTGCTCAGCAGAAAGCCTGCTTCTCCCTCTCTCACTCCCCCTGCTTGTGTTCCCTCTCTGGCTGTGTTTCTCTCTGTCAAATAAATAAAATATTAAAAAAAAAAGAAAAAGCAGCATTCTTGAGGATACTACATGTAACAATCTGATAGTATTACATGGAGGAAATGTCTTGTGATTTGTCCCCACTAAGGGACTGTTTAAAAATTCTCTGACATCAATTATGGTATTGCATGTAATATATCCTTCTTATGTCACAAGCAAAATTTGAGGTCTCAAGGTAAACTACATATCTCACATATTTCCCATTCCACCCTTAAGACTATCTCTGTTGATATTAAGTCCTGCCAGAAATGCTTAAATTCAAAATAACTATTTATACACGCAACATATACATATAAATAGCTAACATGGCAACAGTGATAATCCCACATTAACTTCCAATTAGATCTACATTTCAATTTCAGGAGAAAATGGCAGGCAGTTGGGAACTGCAATCCACACAAATAGAAATGGAAAGGATACCACATAAAACCATAATTACATGACTGAAGAAATATATTTTCCCTGCATTCAAGGAAATTATGGGATTTTGCAGGTGATTATCAGTTTATGATACAAACCTGCAATCTGTCCCTTTGTGTTTTCTCATTCTCCAGGCAGCATGGAATCTAGGCAAGGGGAAGGGTAGCTGAGGAAGAATTGCTGAGTCGTCAAAACAACAATGTGGTAGAAATTCAGAGACTACAAAAGTAAAAAGTATTAAGCATTCATTTGATTATTGCCTCTAACTTTCCCTCGTTTGCAATAAATGTCAAAAAATGTACCTGAAAGTATTTAAAACTACTAAAGTAATGTACATTACACTTGATTTCATTTTAAAACAAATGAACAGGAACACACACACTCGCACATAGTTTCTCCACTAAAAGGTAGAGGAGAGAATGTGCATCATATTGTAGTCACATCTTGGTATTATGAACAGGCCAAAATTATCAGAAAATAGGTAAATATTTATTCCAGAAATTTGAATTCTAAATTTTCACTGCCATATGCTGAGGAGTAACAGAGTAAGAAACAAAGCAAGAAACTTTACAACTAAGGAATTATTCCTTTGGGGGGAAAGAGAGGGGAGTGAAGAGATGGCTCTTTTGCTGTGATTGCATCTCAATGAAATGCTGAGCATGAATGTGTGACTTCTTAATAGTTGAGAGCTGGGCCTTTTGGAACGAAGCATATAAAAGTGTTTCGATTATCCAACAACTACTAAATGTGTATTATCTGTAAGCTTCTATGCTAAATGTTTTAAATATATCATCTCATTCTTTCTCTCTGAATATGCTAGTTGATTTCGTCATTTCAGGTTGAAATGGAATTTAAAAATATAACGCATCATAATTGAAATGAAAGGGCATTTATTAGATTTATCAGAATAGTGGATGGACTCTAGGGGAACAAGATAACGATAGAACAATGTAGCAACATAGCACGGTGATCGAAAGCACGAAATTTGAGGTCAGGCAGACCTGAGTTTAAAGCTGTCACTGATTTTTGTCACCTTGCATGGGTTACTTATTCTCACGGTACCTCAGTATCCAATTTTATGAAAAGCTATGACTACCTGACTGATAGACATGTAATGACAGTTTAATGAAGCAATACATAAAATACTTAGGAAAGAATTAGAACCATAAGGGCTAGAATATATTAGCTATTTTACTGCAAAAAAAGATACGGCTATGGTTCAAATATAATATACTCACATGTTCAGTGTATTCAACACAGACCCTTAAAAATCTGCAAGCATTCTTACCTGCCATAGTTAGGGATCCATACGCTCTGTCTGCTGGAACAAAGACATACACAGGGCTCAGTGCTCTGGCTGCAGCTGCTCAAATAATAAGCAGACTTCCTCTTCTTGAACACAGCAATTTCTTTTGGATGACTTTTAATGTCCTAGTTCATGGGAGACTCACTGCTGTACAAGATTTTTCCCTCCTACACAGCCATTGGTGGACTTGTGTTTGTTCCTCCTGCTTCTAAGTGGTCAATTCGGTTACCAACTGAAAAGAAAAAGATGGGATAACATAGAATTATCAGTGCCTGACAGTGATACATTAAAGTTCCCAAAAGGGAACTGGAAAAAGAAAAGGAAAGTTGAGCAAAAACAAATATCCATCTCAAACCCTCACCAAAATTTTCAGAAATTGCAGAAAAAAATGATGTGAAAACAGAATGTCATAAAATCTGTGGGAAACAAGGATGCAACCTATCTGCAGATAAAAAAATAATAATTAGAAATATTAGAAATCACCAAAGATGTAGGATAGGCAGAGGAGGCCTGCTAGAGGAGTGATTAAGTCAACAGTTGCCCCAAATTAAGAGATAGAAGATAGCTTGGCAGAAGGGGCTCTGGGCTAGTTATTCGGGCACTCAGTGTTGATGAGCAATATATTTTTCATATGCTGGGATGGTTCCTACATGATACCTCGGCCTCTATGCTAGCAGTCAACATTAGAGGTATTTACACGTGGGGTGGAAGAGTGGGTGTAGGTTTTGGAGACAGAGTAGCAGGATAGCCTTCCAGGAAATGAGGGAGGGAAATGAGTGTGATAAAAAATGTCCAAACCTATTGGTAATGGTACATGCTGATTGGCTGCACACAAATTCCCTTCAATGGAGTCCATAGAAGTATCCTTTGAAAATGCATGCTCAGACAGGTTAAAAGAGAGTCTCTAATAGAAAGATGAACATACAGGGGCACCTGGTGGCTCAGCCAGTTAGCAGTCTGCCTTTTGCTTGGGTTGTGATCTCAGGGTCTTGGGAAGGAGCCCTACATCCAGCTCCCTGCTCAGCAGGGAGACTGCTTCTCTCTCTCCTTCTGCCTGCTGCTTCTCCTGCTTGTGTTCTCTCTCTCTCTCTCGTCAAATAAATAAATAAAATCTTAAGAGAAAAAAAGAAGAAAGATGAACATACAAACAGAAATCACCAAATATTAACAAAAGAGCAATTAAGAAAAACAACAATGGTTCTTGAGTGGCTCAGTCGGGTAAGTGGCCAGCCCTTGGTTTTGGCTCAGGAGGTGATCTGAGGGTCCTGAGATGAAGCCCCACATTGGGCTCAGCCGGAAACCTGCTTGAGAATTCTTTCCCTCTACCCGTGTCCCTGCCCCACCCCTACATTTTCTAAAATAAATAAATAAATCTTTAAAAAAAAGAAAAACAATAAAAACATGAACCAAGTTACCTCTCTACCAAAAAATACAAATGGGTAAATAATTATTATTAAGAAATAGAAGAGTTTATAATATATAATAAATATTTCCAAAGTTATAAGGTATTTTATCCCAGAAATAAGAACAAATCATTTTGAATAAAAATTAAAACTCTTACAAATGAAAATTATTACCACTGAAGAAAAAGAAAAGAAGGGACAGAACTGAAAAATAGTAAAAGCAAAGACATTAACTCAAGAGCTTACACAGGAGCAGTACCCCAAAAATAGAAAAGTAAAATATTAAAAATATGTAAGGTGATTAAAAAGTAGAATACAAGGAGATCTATTATTTATTCAGCGCATGTAGCATAAGAATGGTATATTTTTTTAAAGATTTTATTTATTTATTTGACAGAGTGAAACACAGCTAGAGAGGGAACACAAGCAGGGGGAGTGAGAGAGGGAGAAGCAGGCTTCCCGCTGAGCAGGGAGCCCGATGTGGGGCTCGATCCCGGGTGTCCAGGATCATGACCTGAGCCGAAAGCAGTTGCTTAACCAACTGAGCAACCCAGGTGCCCCAAGAACGGTATATTTTTAGGATAGACTAGAAAATATGAGAACAAATATAGTTCAGCATTTTGGTGCTATAATCAAGCAAAAGGTTATTTCTTGCTCAGATCTTCTGAGGCATGTTGTATTCTGGTTGGTAGCAGTGGAGGCTTCTTCATGAGTTCATCCAGAGATCCAGGCTGGCAGGATCGCCCTCGGTATCACCAGAATCCCAGGGAAGGAAAGAACAGCACCAAAGAATGCATACAGGTGCTATAAAGGGCTACTGTTCCTTCAATTGTAGAAAGCTCACGTTCCACTGGAAAGAGCTTACCCCTGAAGTAGTACTCCACTGGAAGGAAGACAAGGGAAGGAATCTGACCAGTTCTGTCACAGAAAAGACAAAAAACTAGGAACCAGCAGAATAATATTGCCCACCATTTAAAAAGAAATAAAAATAAAAAGACTTCATGCTGAGTCATGCTGAGACCATTAAATATAAAACATAATGAGTACAAACTAGAAGACACATATTTAAGTGAAATTTCAAAACATACTGAGATATTTCATGTTGAAAATAATAAAACAGGGACACCTGGGTGGCTCAGTTGGTTAAACGACTGCCTTCGGCTCAGGTCATGATCCTGGAGACCTGGGATCAAGCCCCACATCGGGCTCCCTGCTCGGCAGGAAGCCTACTTCTCCCTCTCTCACTCCCCCTGCTTGTGTTCCCTCTCTGGCTGTGTTTCTCTGTCAAATAAATAAATAAAATATTTTTAAAAAGAAAAGAAAAGAAAATAATAAAACATTATCTATGAATTTCTGTAGGAAAAGGGTTTGAGTCTATAATTCTGGGCCAGTGCAAATTGGATTTTTATTGAAGAAGAAACTAATAGCATTTTGGTAGGGTAAGAACTTAGAAACCCTATTATCTATATATACTTTATGAATTAATTACTAAGTATAGTCCAGAAAATAGAAAAAAAATCAACATAAAAAGATAAAAGGAACTGGCAAACAAGTTTTAAAAAGCAAAAGAATATTATACTAAAAACATGAAATTGTACATTAATGTGGGATTTGATGAAGATGAAGATTATCTGACTCGAGGGATGTTTCTTATAGGAGAATTGCACATAAAGAGTATATATCTAATATTAAAAGTGAAATTCTCTGTTAATGTAGAGTGTTACATAAATTCTGTTAGATGTTAACAAAATAGGAAAAGTAAATTAGGATTTCAGAAATGAAGAGATGTGAAGAAGATATCTATTACACACATGCACCAAATGAAAATAAGAAAGTTAAGAACAAAATCTTAGGATGCACCATCATTCAGAAGGAGGGTCTCTGATGCAAGGGATAGACTCATGGAACTAAGACGGAGAGAAATAAAGCTGTGGAACTCTGTAGTGTTGTAGAGATGGGAGCTGAGGAAATTTGAAAGTACAGATGAAATTTTCTTTTATTAAAAGTAAAGTAAGGGATGGCTCAGTCAGTTAAGCATCTACCTTCAGCTCTGGCCATGATCTCAGGTTCCTAAAATCAAGCCCAGAGCCAGGTTCCCTGTTCAGCTGGGTGTCTGCTTCTCCCTCTGCCTCTCCCCCTGCCCCATGCTCGTACTCATTCCCTCTCTCAAGTGAATAAATAAAATCTTAGAAAGAAAGAAAGAAAGAAAGAAAGAAAGAAAGAAAGAAAGAAAGGAAGGAAGGAAGGAAGGAAGGAAGGAAGGAAGGAAGGAAGGAAGGAAGAAAGAAAGAAGAAAGAAAGAAAAGTAAGACAGGGTTTAAAAAAATAAGTCATAAATAGAATTTAGCACAGTATCTGGCATATATTAACAGCAAATATTCAATAGATGTTACACATTTCTTAGGAAGTTGTTCTTTTTAAATTTATTTTTAATTTTTTAATTGAAATATAGTTGACATATAGCATTGACTAGCTTTAGGTGTAAAGCATAATGATTTGATATGGGTATGTATTGTAAGATGATCACCACCATAAATTAATCTCTATCACCACACATAGATATAAATTTATTTCTCTTGTGACAATAACATCTAAGATCTACTCCCTTAGCAAATTTCAAATATGCAATACAGAATTTTTAATGATAGTCACCATGCTGTAAATTATGTCTCTGGCTTTTATTTTGGTTAACCCTACTCTTCACTTCTGGCAACTATCCATCTGTTCTCTATATGTATGAGTTCAAATATTTTTTGACTACACATTTAAGTGATATCATATGGTAGTTATCTTTCTCCGTCTGACTTATTTCAGTGAGCATGATGTCCTCAAGCTCCATCAATACTGGTGTAAATGGCAGGAATTCCTTCTTTTGTATAGCTTATTAGCATAAAATATTCCACTGTGTGTATGCATTTGTGTGTGTGTGAATGCATGTGTGTATGTGTCTTATTTTCTTTATGCATTTATCCATCAAAGGACACTTAGGTTATTTTCATATCTTAGCTAGTTAAATAATGCTGCAATGGACATTAGAAGCACATATTTTTTTTTTGAATCAGTGTTTTTGTTTTCTTCCAATGAAATGGAATTGCTAGATCATATGGTAGTTCTGTTTTTTAATTTTTTGAGGAACTTCCATCTTGTGTCCCACAGTGGCTACATCAATTCATTTCCCCACCAATAGTACACAAGAGTTCCACTTTTTCCATATCCTTGCCAACATAGGTTATTTTCTTTTTTTATAATGGCCATTTCAGGAGGTGTGAGATAGTATCTTATTGGCTTATGATTTGAATTTTTATGATGATTTATGATATTGAGCCCCTTCTCGTGTATATGTTAGCCAATTACATATGTATCTTTGCAAAAATGTGTCCCCTGATCTACCCATTTTTAATGAGTATTTTTTCTATTGAGTTGTGTTAGTTCGTTGTATATTTTAGGTATTAAGCCCTTATCAAATATATGGTTTGCAAATATTTTCTCTATTCCATAGGTTGACTTCATCTATTGATGATTTCCTTTGACCCTTTCTCTGCCCTGTCCCTCTCCCATAAGTAAGTAAGTAAGTAAGTAAGTAAATAAATAAAAAAAAACTGTGTTAATTTTTGCTTTTTTGCCTAATGCCTTTGTGTCATATCCAAAAAAATCATTGCCAAAACTGATGTCAAGGAGTTTACCCTCTATGTTGCTTTGTACATCCAAGGAAATCATCAACAGAATGAAAAGCCAAGTAATAAAAGCCAACTGAAAAACAAAAATGAAAAGCCAACGTTTTAGTTTAAATAGTCCCTTGTTGAGGTGTTGGGGTGGCAGAGTTGGTTAACTCTTGGTCACTCTTGGTTTGGCCCAGGTCATGATCTCAGGGTGGTAATCTCAATGTGGGATCAAGCCTTGTGTCGGGCTTCATTATCAGAGCAGAATCTGCTTGAGATTCTCTCTCCCTCTGCCCCTCCCTTTCCCCAAGTAAATAAATAAATCTTTAAATAGTCCCTTGTTAATTTTCTTCTTTTGTCTAATGCTTTCCTGTCAAATCCAAAAAAATCATTGCCAAAGTGACATCAAGGAGTTTACCCCCTATGTTGCCTTCTAGGAGTTTTATGATTTCCAGTCTTTTTCTCATGTCTTTAGTCCACTTCAAGTTGGGTTAGTATGTGTTGTAAGATAGAGGTCTAGTTTCATTTTTTTTTAAGATTTTATTTATTTATTTGACAGAGAGAAACACAGCTAGAGAGGGAACACAAGCAGAGGGACTGAGAGAGGGAGAAGCAGGCCTCCCGCCGAGCAGGGAGCCGGATGTGGGTCTCGATCCGGAGTCTCCAGGATCATGACCTGAGCCGAAGGCAGTCGCTTAACCAACTGAGCCACCCAGGTGCCCCAGTTTCATTCTTTTACACATGACTATCCAGTTTTCCCAGAACCACTTGTCAAAGAGGCTATTCTTTGCTCATTGTGTATACTTACATACGTAAGCCTTTTCTATTCTGTTCCACTGATCTATGTGTCTGTTTTTCTGCCTGTTTCATACTGTTTTGATTACTACAGTTTTGTAATATAATTTGAAATGAGGAAATGTCTCCAGCTTTGTTCTTTCTCAAGATCACTGTGGGTATTCTGGAACATTTTTTGTGATTCCATACAAATTTCAGAACTGTTTTTTCTATTTCTGTGCAAAATGCCATTAGAATTTCAAGAAGGATTGCACTGAATCTGTAGATTGCTTTGACTAGTATGGATGTTTTAACAATATTCATTCTTTTTTTTTTTTTTATAAAAGATTTTATTGATTTGACAGAGAGAAACACAGCCAGAGAGGGAACACAGGCAGGGGAAATGAGAGAGGGAGAAGCAGGCTTTCTGCCAAAGCAGGGAGCCCGATGTGGGACTCGATCCCAGTTCTCCAGGATCATGACCTGAGCTGAAGGCAGTCGCTTAACCAACTGAGCCACCCAGGCGCCCCAATATTCATTCTTTCAATCCATAAGCATGCAATATATTTTCATTTATTTGTGTCTTCCTCAGTTTCTTTCATCACTGTCCTATAGATTTCAGTGTCTTTTACTGCTTTGGTTAAATTTATTCCTAGATATTCTTTTTGATGCAATTGTATAATGGGATTGTTTTCTTAATTTTTCTTTCTGAGAGTTTGTTATTAGTTCTTAGAAATGCAACAACATTCTGTGTATTATTTTTATATCCTACAATCTTACAGAATTCATGTATTTCAACAGTTTTTTAGTGGAGTTGTTAAGGTTTTTCTCTACATAATATCATGTTAGTTGCAAATTGTAGCAGTTTTACTTCTTCCTTTCTGATTTGGATGCCTTTTCTTTTTTCTTACTTCATTGCTCTGGCTAGGTCTTCCAGTATTATGTTGAATAAAAGTGGTAAGAGTAAGACTCTTGTCTTGTTCTTGATCTTAAAGAAAAAAATAAATTTACTTTTTCACATTTGAGAATAATGTTAGCTGTGGGCTTGTTATATGTGGCCTTTATTATCTCAAGGTACATTGTCTCTATATCCACTTTATTAAGAGGTCGTTGTTTTTAATCATGAAAGTATGTTAGATTTTGTTATTGTGACACATATTTACTGATTTGCATATGTTTAACAATCTTTGCATCCCAGGAATAAATCCCATTTGATTATGTGGTATGACCTTTGTTGTATTTGGTGTTATTGTTTTTGGTTTGCTAATATTCTGCTCAGGATTTTCACACCACGTGTATTTCTATTCATCAGGGATATTGGCTTATAAATTTCTCTTCTCATACTATCCTTTCTTGGTTTTAGTATCAGAGTAATACAGACCTTTTTAAAAATGAGTTTAAGGTGGGGCACCCAGCTGGCTCAGTCAGTTGAGCAGCTGCCTTCAGCTTGGGTCATGATCCCAGGGTCGTGGGATGGAGCCCAGCATCAGGCTTCTTGCTCAGTGGAGAGCCTGCTTCTCCCTCTCCCTCTGTCTGCTGCTCTGCCTACTTGTGCTCTCTAGCTTTCTGTAAAAAAAAATAAAATAAATAAAAATAAATAAAATAAGTTTGAGAAGAATTGGTATTAATTTTTCTTTAAAAGTTTAGTAGAATTTGGGGCACTCAGTGTCTTAGTTGATTAAACATCTGACTCTTGATTTTGGCTCAGGTGGTGATATTAGGATCATGAGATCAAGCCCTGAGTCATGAGACTGAGCTCTGAGTGGGACTCTGTGCTAACCCTGGACCCGGCTTGAGATTCTCTTTCTCCATCTTCCCTCCCCAGCTCACACACACACTTGCATGCATTCTCTTTCTCCCTTTCTCAAGAAAAAAAAATATATGTATTAGAATTCACCAGTAAAACCATCTGCCAACTCGTTCTGGACTTTTATTCAATGGGGTTTCTTGAATACTGATACAATCTCCTTATTCGTAATTGGTCTATTCAGATTTTCTGTTTCTTCATGATTTAGTCTTGAGAGTTTCTATACTTCTAGGAATTTATCCATTTCATTCAGGTTATCTAATTTATTGGTGAATAATTGTTCATAGTTTCTTATTATCCTTTAGAATTTCTGTGTTACTAGTTCTAGTGCTTCCTTTTTTTTTTTTTTAAGATTTTATTTATTCATTTGACACAGAGAAAGAGAGAAACCGCACAAGCAGTGGCAGGCAGAGGGAAAGGGAGCCCAATGAAGGGCTCAATCCCAGGACCCTGGGATCATGACCCAAGCCAAAAGATGCCCAACCAACTGAGCCACACAGGCACTCCTCCTTTCTCTTTTCTGCTTTTATTTATTTGAGTCTTTACTTTTTCTTTGTCTAGATAAAGGTTTTCACAATAGTGATATATATATATATATTCATTTTATATTAAAACCTGACTAATGAAATAGGTAAATAAACAATAAACATTATTTCAAAGACAAATACTGTATTACTTATATATAGAAGCATAAAAAAATGTTGAACTCATAGAAACAGAGAGTAGAAAAGTGATTGCTGAGGCCTATGTTGTAAAGAAAATAGAAAGAGGTTAGTAAAGGAGTACAAACTTTCAGTTAAAGGATAACTAAGTTCTGATGATCTAATGTATACCGGGGTGAATGTAGTTGATAATTGTACATTATATAATTGAAATTTAGTAAGATAATGTATCTTAAATATTCTCACACACACACAAAGTTAACTATGTGAGGGCTGACTGTATTAATTATCTTGGTGAGACTCTGTTACAAATCATGTATACTTTAAATATATTTAACATTTTTAACTATTTTATTTCAATAAAGCTGGAAAAGGACAAAAGAGACAAAATTGACAAGTACTCTTAAAACACTGGAATCTTATAATCCATGTGCATCATTTGTGTGAGGGTAACATAAACCCCTCCATTTTCTTTTAAGATTTATTTATTTATTTGAGAGAGAGAGAGAGAGAGAGAGAGCATGAGCTGGAGTGGGGGGGGCAGCAGAGGGAGAGGGAGAAGCAGACTCCCCACTGAGCAAGAAGCCTGATGCTGGGCTCCATCCCACGACCCTGGGATCATGACCTGAGCTGAAGGCTGATGTTTAACCAACTGAACCACCCAGGTGCTGCTAAATCCCTCCATTCTTCAAGTTTTTTCTGAGGTCTACTGTGCATAAAAACCAACTGTGACTTTTTGTTGAATAGTAAGGAATGCATAGCACAGGAGAAAAGAGGAACAACCCATACAGAATGGTAGAACAATTTAAAAATTCAGTAACTAAATGTGAATAATATGTTTAAGATATTAACAACCTTGGAAAACAAACATCCTGGAAACATGAAAAATCTTGGAAAGAAAAAAATTACAGAACACATATAATGCAGTGGAAGTCTGAGCCTACTTCTTCCAGATATGAAGGACAAGCTAATCATGACAATCCCAGGATTTACATCAGTTAGACATGAAGCATGCACTGTCATGTATATTGCTAGGCTGAGTTACAAAAGGGAGTCACTTAACTAATGAAGAAACCTCCTTGAGACCACTAAGTGTCTACATCTCAACTGATGACTGTCAGCAATTAGAAAAACCTCACATACACCTCCCTCAAAAATGTCAGTTTCCTGTTAATAGCAATAATCAGAAACTGGGTTGAAGCTCTGCTTTCACATACTCCAGGTGGTGAAAGTAAAACAAAGCATGTGACTAGATTAGACTCCTTAATTTAGTTACCTCCTTAAAATCAAGACATCAGCTGTTAAGTTGGAAAAATATCAAGTCCCATTTCTCTTTATTTTTGCCATCATACTCTATACATTTTCTCCAAGCTGTAAATTAGGGGAAGAAAGGAGATTATTCTGCTGAAGAAGATTAGGGAGAATGTTGAAATAAGGCCCTAAGGGAGTATTCCATAGACAATCGAACATTGACCAACAGGGAGAGCTTGGATTCTTGATCTTTATTCATATGCCCTTTGGCATTGGTCTCTGTGCTCCAACGCTCTCTTCTATAAAATTAAATTATTAAGACATGTCCATGGGGCGCCTGGGTGGCTCAGTTGGTTAAAGTGACTGCCTTCGGCTCAGATCATGATCCCGGAGACCAGGGATTGAGCCCCACATCTGGCTTCCTGCTCTTCTCCCTCTCTCAGTCCCTCTGCTTGTGTTCCCTCTCTCGCTATGTTTCTCTCTGTCAAATAAATAAAAATATTAAAAAAAAATGCCCAGTCTTCCCAGTGACAGTAAAGCACTCATAAAATGTTATGTGACAAAGTGCCTTTTTAAAGTCAAATATATATTACAACTGCAAATAACATGAAGCATCAGCTTTAAATTCTAGTTTTTCAATCCAGTACGAGAATTTAAGTCTTCACTTGTCTTCTCACCACTGAAAAATGAAATGTGTGTAAGGATTTTGAAATGACTTAACATTCTATCATCACCATTCCAGGTACACATTAACATTGTCATTGAAAGGAACATGTCTGCTATGTCTTTCAAAGAAGCATTCTGATGTTTATTGGAATCCAGAATTTGATATTTTTCTTTTTTAAAAAAACATTACACTGACGCTTTTACAGATTCAAAATTGTGAAGTGACTATTCCCTTTGTCATATTACGTTGATCTTGTATTCCTTGGGAATTTCTTCCACTGTCTACTGATTTTGATCTAACATCACCAATAGCTGCTGCTTCTTTGTTTTTTGTTTTCTTTCTCTCTTTCTTTCTTTCTTTCTTTCTTTCTTTCTTTCTTTCTTTCTTTCTTTCTTTTTTTTATATTTTATTTATCATTTGAGAGAGAGAGAGATGAGCAGGGGCAGGGACAGAGAGAGCAGGTAAAGCAGACTTCCCACTGATGAGGGGTCCATCCCAGGACTTGATCCCAGGACCCTGGAATCATGACCTGAGCTGAAGGTAGGTGCTTAACCGACTGAACCACCTAGGTACCCCTACAATCACTAATAGCTTCTAATGATCTATTCAAGCTAACTTCTGAATTTCCATTTTAATCCATTTCTCTGATATTTTGCAACACAAGTTGCTTTCTCTTTCCTGATTTCCACATTCTGATAGCTTTTGTTTTGTTTTTTAGATTCCCCTCTCATATTCTGAGTGTTGTTTATGTGTCTCCTTTAATGTTTTAATTTCCTCAAAAATGCCACCTTTCTTGGACTCATCCTCTTTCTTCTGTGTGATCACTAAACTCTCCTGTTTCTTCAGTTCAGCACAAAACAATCCTATGCCTGGTTTAATGATCTGCTGTCACTGTCTCGAAACAGTAATTCTTAAACAAGGGTTCTGCGTTTTCATTTTCTACTGGGCCTTATAAATTACGTAACAAGTCCTAACCTACTGGCCGTTTCTTGAGGCATGCTTCACAGACACCTCTATGTGTCCTGAGTATGTATCATTTTGGTAACATTTTCTCTTCAATTTTTTTTAATATTCATGTAATATTATTAACATATATCCAGCTAAAATCAAAGTCATTCGACTTCTTTGCCCACTAAGCAAACAAGTGATCAAAATTTTGAATGTGTTCTATTGTCTTAGAATTTCCTAAATCCCATTTCTTTGTTTGTTTGCAGGGTTAAATCAGATCCTTGTCTTTTTTTCCTCTGAAATTGTGACACCATTATTGCTGCTACAGTGCTGAACTGAACCTAAAAGCCATTTGGAGCATGTCGCTTCTGATCTTAAAAATAAACAATGGCTCTATATTGACATTGTCCAAATACATTAATATGGGCCTCTTGTCCCTCATGATCACTTGTCTGCATACCCCTCCTTGTTTTATTTCTACTGTCATTGGTATTGCAGCAGCTTTCCAGGTGCACTTAATTATCCACTCCCCGAAAGCATGCTCTTACATATCTTTGTGATTTTTCCAGCAATGCTCTGTCTGCCTGAGAAGTCTTTAGTTAGCTTCTTCCCCGAAGAGATCCTATGAATTCATCAGGAGTTAATTTAAATGCCATCTTTGCTGTGAAGCATTTTTCTTCTCTTCGGCACATATATTCACCCCTTCTCAGGACTTACCTAGTGAGTATTTTTGCATATAGTTCAGTTATAAAATTTATCACTTGGGTAGTTAAAGGAATATGTATTTTTTTTATTGTATTGTTTGCTTTACCACAGAGCATAGCATAATGTGGGCAATAAATATTTCTTAAATATTGTTACACTAATATTAGTTATAAAATTAGTTCATAATATTTTCTGTTATAAATTAATTTACAAACTTTTTCTAGAATTAAATACATAATTAGATCATTTAAATTGAATTTTATTTCTTAATAAAATGATTTATGCTAATTATAATTTAATGAATACAATGTTCTTTTATATTGGCTTTTATTATAATGTAATACATTATATAATATGTAAGATATAACATATTAGAAACATGAAAATATTTTTTAAATATTTTATTCACTTATTTTACAGAGAGATCACAGATAGGCAGAGAGGCAGGCAGAGAGAGAAGGGGAAGTAGGCTCTTTGCTCAGCAGGGGGGCTTGGGGCTTGAGTCAAACACCCACCCAAGACATGGGGCTTGATCCCAGGACTCTGAGATCATAACCTCATAAAGGCAGAGGCTTAACCCACTGAGCCACCCAGGTGCCCCAACATGAAAATATTTTTGTATATGAAAAAGTAAGAAAAACGATATCAAGTAACCAAAGATTAAATAACATCTTTTTGTATTATTATAAGTTTGTAAGTGCATTACATTTTTCCCTTCCATTTGTATATTAATTTTCATATATTATTCACATGAAGTCTGTGAAGAAAACAGGGGTAGAATTAATACCATCTGATTATAATTAGTAGAAAAATGATTAGGGAGTTGAATGGGGTTTTTTTGCTGTTGTATTATTTTTCCCTTGTAAAAAGATTTTTAAAGTAATTTTAGGATCCTAGGGAAAAAAGTACAACAGAACTAGGAAGTTAACATATAACCCTTGCCCTCACTCACATTCAGCCTCTTGAATCATCAACATTCTTCCCCAGGGTGGTGTATTTGGAACAATTGGTGATCCTGCATGGACACCTAATTATCATCCATACCTTATACAATTGGCATTCCCGCTTAGCATTGTACATCCTGTGGGTTTTGACAAATGTATAATGACATATATTCACGATTACAGTAGTATACAGAAGAGTTTCACTG
This sequence comes from Spilogale gracilis, assembly GCA_004023965.1. Taxonomy (NCBI): domain Eukaryota; kingdom Metazoa; phylum Chordata; class Mammalia; order Carnivora; family Mephitidae; genus Spilogale; species Spilogale gracilis. The sequence continues at coordinate 158,284 of PITA01000003.1, forward strand.
CACCCAAAATTCTCTGTGCTCTCTATGGCTTATTGTTAATAATATGGCAAAATATGGGAAGAGCCATGTTTGATCCTACAAGTAGATACACTGTACCCAGCACCTACTCTGGGCTCAGAACCACATAAATTTATTTACACACGTTTATTTTAGTTCTCAAAACTACTTTGCAACAACTACTTAGTTCTTTGTGTTAAAACAGAAATAGATTTTGGCTCGACTGGTTGGAAGATGACTAGCTTTGGACTCCTAGACAGACTTCGATAGCCAAGACCTGGAAAGGGAGGAAGCAGGACAGTTCCAGGAATCTCAGCAACAGGAGCTCTTTTGGCTCTGTGGCTACAGTGCTATTAAGTTGCTCAGCATCAATGACGTCACATCTGTGCCCTTAGGATGGTATGTCAAGTTTCCGGGGTTAAGAAGGAAGAGGAGGAAGAAGTGGAAAAAGAGGAAGAAAAAAATAGTGTGTTCATCTCATATGAGTCCTGGACAAATCAGCTCTACACAGAGAGAACAGGGGGAGTTGTCACGTGTGGGCCCATGACCAGCCCGTATTCAGGGACTTATCACAGGAGAAGGGACATTCAGACAAGCCGGCCAGATGCGTTTCTTCACGGCTGCCTAAGCACATGTTATCCTCTACCCATTTCACTGACCACACACACATTCTTCTTTCCATATACACAGGGATATCATCCAATTAAAAAAAAACAGATTAACATCATCACCACACAAAATTTTGCTGCTTTTTCTCATGGGAAAGAATATGAAGCCATATCCTCACTGACACTGACACTATAAAGCAGTTCCAAATCCAAAGGCTATGGATGGTATCTCTTACTTCTAAAGTCACACTGATATCCTGTCTCAGTATTTTTCAACTTTTATTCTTTAAAAAGTTTTTTGAAACATAATAAATATACTGAAAAGTACATCCTATAAATACACAGCTTGATAAATTTTCACTGACAAAACATACCTATTAACTGGCGCCTGGATCTCAAGAAACAGAATATTACCAGCTAGCCAGAGACTCTCATCATCTTCTCTTCCAGTTACTATGCTCCAAGGATCACTATTCTGACCAGTAACTATATGGGGTATTTTGACTAGCTACAAATAGTTTTCAAAAATGTGGACATGTGCTATGTATCCATATTAATTTTCCAGGGCTACCATAATAAACTACCACACTGAGTGACTTCAGAAAAGGATATTTATTTTCTCACTACTTTAAGAAGCTAGAAATCCAAGATCAAAGTATCAACAGAGTGGGTTTCTTCTGAAGGTCCCCTCCTTGGGTTGTAGTGGTTGTCTTCTCCCTGTGTCTTCCCATGGTCTTCCCTCTGTGTGTGTCTGTGCCCTAAACTCCTTCTTGTGATTTTATACAAACACATTATTAGATTATAATCTAACACAGTCAGATTAAGGCCCACACACACATGACTTCACTTTAACTTCATTACCTCTTTTGAGACTCTTTCCCAAATATAGTCACAAGTCATTCCATACCAAGACTCCTTTTTGGTTTTGGTTTTCTTTTACTCCTCACCATTATGTTTGTGCAATGTATCCTAATACTTCTATGTAGCGGTTATATTTGTAATTTTGTATGTCTTCTTTGATTAATACATACCACAATTTACTACTCTCCTGTAATCTGCACAGTTGCTAGTATGAAGCTATTACATAGTGCTATTATAAACATTCTTATATGTGTCATTAGTGAATGTATGGATCCATTCCTGTAGATTTATGCCTGAATGGAATTGTGGGGTTATACTGTATAAACACATTCTGTTTTACTAAAGACAACAAATAGTCTTACCCTCATTTGTTTTCCTAGAAGTAAATTATGAGAACTCTGCTTGCTCCACATTCTAAGAAATACCTGGTATTGTGTGCCTTTTAAATCTTATTTCTTCTGAGGAGTTTGAATAGGCTAGTATTATGATGTTATTTTAAGATTTCCTGTCAAAAATTGACGTTGAACAATTTTTTTTATCTAGTGGTCAAAAGGATAAGCTTTTTTGTGAAGTTTTCGTTTAATTTTTTGTTCATTCTTCCATGGGTAGCCATTCCCTTATTATATAGGAGCTCTTTATATAATATATATTAATTCAATATATATCTGTCAGATTCCTTTTATTAAGATTTTTTTTATTTTGAGATAATTTTAGATTTACATTCTCTTGTGAGAAATAATGTAGAGATCCAATGTACTCTTCACCCTGCTTCCTCTAACAGGAACATCTTGCAAGACTCTAATATAACATTACATGCAGTGTATTGACTGTGATACATTGATGAAAGGAGTCATTTCATCCTCACAACTATATCTCATGTTGTTTTTATAGCCACCCCACTTCCCTGTAGCCTCCCTCCTCTTTGACCTCTGACAACCATAACCTGTTTTCCATTTCTATAATTTTGTGTCAGTTCATGAGTTTTATATAAATGAAATTATCATATATATATAAATATATATGGGATTTTTTTCACTTAGCATAATTCTCTGGAGATTCATCAAGTTGTTGCTTCTGTCAATAGTTCGTTTCTTTTTACTGTTGTGTATCATCCCACAGTATGTGCACAACACAGTTTATTGACCATAGAAGGATACCTGGGCTGCTTCTAGATTTTAGCTTATAAACACTTTTTATTTTTCTAATAACATAGGTTTTCATTCATTTAAGATAAATGCCCCAGTGGGTAATTGCTGACTTGTATGGTTGTTGCATGTTTAGTTTAGAAACTTCCAAACTGTTCTCCAGAGTGGCCATATCATTTTACATTCCCGGGAACAATGTATGAGTGTTCTAGCTGAGCTGCATCCTCACTAGCCTTTGGTATTATCACTATTTTATGCTTTACCATTTGACTGGATAGGTAGTGTTTTCTTACAGCAGCATCCATTTGCATGACCCTAATGGCTAATGACATTAAACAGCTTCTTATGTGCTTATTTGCTATTTGTATATTTCCTTTGGTGAAATAACCCCTGGTAACAAATAATTGCATTGTTTGTTTTTATGCTGTTGAGATCTTGAGAGCTCATTGTATGTCTCAAATCTTGATCCTTCATTGGACATATAATTATTCTCTCCCAGTCTGCAACTTGTCTTTTCATCTTCCCAACAAAATCTGTCACAGAAAAAAATTCTTTAAAATTTTGAACAAGTCTATGTAATCATAGTGCTATTATATATTATAAAAATATTTATAAATATTATAAATTTCCTTGAAGAAAATCATGGGCTTTTTTTTTTTACTGACTTTCTCCTAGAAAAATTTCTCCTATTTTGTTTTTACTGATTTTCGCCTATAAAATTTTAATTCATAGTTTACATGTTAAATTCATGATTAAATTTGAGTTAATTTTGGAGAAGATGTGAAACTTAGATCAAGGTTACTTTGTTTGTTCAAAAATGTCTAATTGTTCTAGTCTGTTGAAAACAATATCCTTCTTCACTTGAACTGTGTTTGCTGCAGGGTCAAAAATCAATTGATATATATGTGTGGGTTTATATCTAAGTTCCTAAGCTTTTCTATTAATATGTGTCTATTCTTCTACAAAAACTGCCATATCTTTTCTTTTTAAGATTTGTTTATTTGAGAAAGAATGGGGAGAAGGGCAGAGTGAGAGGGAAAGAATCTCAAGCAGACTCCCCAGTTAGCATGGGCCAGCCATGGGACTTAATCTCACAATCCTGAGGTCACAACCTGAGCAGAATACCAACAGTCAGAAAGTCAACCAAGGTACCTGAAAGCACCCAGGTACCTGAAAACCACCATATCTTGATTATTGTGACTATGAGATAAATCCTGAAATATATAGACTCTTGGTTTTAATCTCTTTTTCTAAACTTGTTTTGGCTTATCTTTAAATATGAACTTTATAATAATCTTACTTATGTCTAGAAAATTATTACTGGCATTGTAATAGCAACTGAGATAAACCTACATATCACCTTAGGGAGAATTTTTACTATTGAAATGGTCAATTTATAATCACTGATTCTCCATTTATTCTCTTGTCTTTCATCAGTGTTGTGTAATTTTCAGCATACAAGTCCTGCTCATGTTTTATTGTATTTGCCTAAACATTTTTTTAAACTGATTGTTTTAATGATAATGGCTAATATATAGAAACATAATTTATTTTTGTATATTTACCTTTTGTATCCTGCAAACTAGAAACTCATACATTAATTCCATTATTTTAAAATATAAATTTCAGGGGATTTTCTGCATAGTGATATCTCCTGGAAATAGTTTTATTTTTTCTTTTCTAATATGCATGCTTTTTGTTTCTTTTCCTTATTTCACTGTCAAGATCTTAAAGCACTATATTGTATAAGAACAGTGAGAATAGACCTCCTTCTCCTTTTTTTTATCTTACAGGTTAAGTGTTCAGTCTTTCACCATGCAGTATAATGTGAGCTGAAGGCTTTTTTATGGCAGCATTTATTGTCATCTTAATGAAGTTCTTATTCATATGATCATATGATTTTTTTTCTGTATCTTAATAATATTACATTGGTTGAATTTTGAATATAAAGTTATGTTGTCTGGACGTTTCTTGTGTGAGAGTTTCTAATTATGATTTCAATTTCCTTCATAGTAACACTGCTACTTAAATTACCTATCTCATATTAGGCGTGTTGTGGTAATTTTTGCTGTGGGACACTCTTCATTTTCATCTAAGCGATCTAATTTGTAGAATCACACTTAGTATAACCTTATTATCAATTTGAAGTATACAGGGTCTTGAGTAGATTCTAGATTCCCTCTTTCAGCCCAATATTTAGTAATTTCTGCTCTCTCTCTTTCATACACAATTTTGCCAAAGATTTGTCAATTATATTGATCTTTTGAAAGAACTAGCTTTTTGTTTCATTAGTTTTCTCTGTTCTTTCAATTTCATTGATCTTTTTTTCTTATCTTTATTATTTCCTTCCTTCTGCTTGCTCTTGGTTTATTTTTCTCTGCTCTTTCCACAATCTTAAAGTGGAATTCGAATTGATTTTAGTGTTTTTTCTCTTTTCTAAAGCGTTCATTTAGTGCTATAAATTTATCTTATGGCACTACTTTGCCAGTATCCTGCAAATTTTATGTGTTGAATTTTCATCTTCATTCAATTTACTGTATTTAATTTTTTTTTTTCTTGAGACTTTCGGTTAGATCCATGGATAATTTAAAACTGTGTTTTTTAGTTCCCATGTGTTTTGTGATCTTCCTGCTATTTTAATGTTATTGATTTCTAGTTTGATTCGACTATTTTCAAATAATACACTCTGTATGAATTCAGTTCTTTTAAATTTGTTGCAGTTGTTTTATGACTCTGGATATGATTTATTTTGTTATATGTTTCATGAGTTCTTGCAAAGAACATGCATCCTGCTCTTGTTGGGTAAACTGTCCCATAAATGTCAATTAGATTCTGTTGCTTGATGGGGTTGTTAAGTTCTTCTATATCCTCTCTGATTTTCTGTCTAGCTTTTTTATCAGTTACAGATAGGGAGATGTACTGAATTCTACAAATATAACTGTTCACTTGTCTTTTGTTCCTTTTATTTCTAGAAGTTTTTGCTTCACCTATTTTGCAGATCTATTTTTGGTATATGCACATTTAGGATTATTACCTTCTTGGTGGACCATTTGATCATTATACAATGTCCATTTCTGTATCAGGTTAATTTCTTTGCTCTGAGGCCTGCTTTATTTGATACTACTATAATAATTGCTGATTTCTTTTGATTAACATTTGCATAATGTAACTTTTTGCAGGCTTTTAATCTTTCCTTCCTTCCTTCCTTCCAGCCCCATACATTTAAGGAAATCTTTGTCTAGTCACTATCTGCCTCTAAGCTAAAGGGACAATGGCTTCACAGACCATGACAGCAAGCAATACCAAACAGTGGGGAGTGGAAGAATCTGATTAGAAGTGTTACCATAATATTCACAATGTCTACTTTTCAAGAACTAAGATTATAAGGCATATGAAGAACTATAGTGCATGGTCCATTCATGGGGGGAAAAGAAATTGACAGAAACTGTACCTGAAAAAGACCGGACATTTGATTTACTAGCCAAAGACCTTGTATCAACTCTCTTAAATAGAATCTAAGAGCTAGAGGGTAATGTGGACAAATAACTAAAGGAAACCTGGAGAATGCTGTCTCAACACATATATAATAGAAAGAGATAAAAATAAGCCAATAAACCAAATAGAAATTCTAGTGATGAAAAATATATGAACTGAAATTAAAAATTCACTAGAAGTTTTCAACATCAAATCTGAGAAGCCAGAAGAAATAATCAGTGAAATTAAAAATATGTCAATTAAAACTATCCAGTCTGAGAAACAGAAATGAAAAAAGACTTAAGCAAAATGAATTAAACCTTAGTGTCCTATGGGACACCATCAAGTATACTCACATAAACTTAATGGGGGTCTTAGAAGGAAAGGTAGGAGATTTGAAGAAATACTAGCTGAAACTTCTCAAATTTGATCAAAAACATGAATCCGCATATCCAAGATGAGATGACTATATGAATATCAGCCAAAACAACCTCAAGTAAAGAATTGTTAAAGTGACGATGAAGGGCATTTATATATTGAGAAAAGAAATAATTCATCAAGAAGATATATTTCTAAACAGACATACCAAAAGTAATTGACTGTAGGGAGAAAAAGGTTGCTCTACAATTACAGCTGTAGATTTCAATATTTAATTTTATTTTTTTAATTTTTTTATTATTTATTTATTTATTTTTTGGATAGATAGATTTTTTATTTTTTATTTTTTATTATTTTTTTGTATTGTTACTTAATTTTTTTTTCCAGTGTTCCATGATTCATTCCCCATTCCCCACACCCAGTGCTCCACACTTTAGGTGTCCCCAGTACCCACCACCAGGCTCTCCCATCCCTCCATCCCCCTCCCTCCAAGTCCCTCAGTTTGTTTCTGTGTCCAAAGTCTCTGTTGTTTCGTTTCTCTCCCTGGATTACCCTACTTCCCATTTACTTTCCTTCTTAATTTTCAATAATGTATATAACAACCATACATAAGATTAAAACTAAAGGACTTGAGGAACACTATAAGACAAGTAGACCTAAAAGATATCTATATCCCATCCATAAATATCAGAATTCACACTTTTTCAAGTGCATGTTGTACATGATACATTTTTAAGGATAAAACATGTTAGGCCACAAAGAAAGTAGTAGTGATTTTAAAAGATTGAAATTATACTGAGTATCTTATGTGACCGCAGTGGAATGAAACTAAAAGTAAAATTGGAAAATTCCAGGTTAAAATAATCAATAGGTCAAAAATTAATCCTAAGCCAAATTAGAAACACAATATAACAGGACCTACAGGATGCATCACTGAGCACAATGATCAAAGAAAAATGTATATTTCTAGATGCCTACATTAACGAAAGCTCTCAAATCAGTAAGAACTTTATACTCCAATAAACTAGAAAAAAAAAGAGTAAACAAAAGTCAAAGTGGTAAAAGGAAGGGCATACTAACGAGTAGAGCAGGAACAAAAAAAAAAATAGAGAGGAGAAAGACAAAAAGAAATCAGTATAATCAAATGTTGGTTGTTTGAAAAGATCAATAAAATTTGCAAACTGTAACTAAGATGATTAAAAAAGAGAAGATTCAAATTACAAAAATCAAAAATAAGGGTGAAGACACTACAGGCCTTAGAATTAAAAATAAATGGGAAGCCTGGGTGGCTAGTCTGTAAGTGTCTGCCTTTGGCTCAGGTCATGATCACAGGGTCCCGGATTGAGCCCACTTCAGGCTCCCTGCTAGTGGGAAACTTACTTCTCTTTCTCCCACTTCCTCTGATGTGTTTCCTCTCTTGCTATGTCTCTCTCTCTCTGTAAAATAAATAAATAAAACATTAAAAAAAAAAAGAAAGAAACTGTAAGAGAATATATGAACATATTTACACCAACAAATTAAGTAACTTTGATGAAAAGATTCCTAGAAATATACAACAGGCAAAAAGTGATTCAGAAAGCAATAGAAAACATTAACAGACCTGTAACAAATAAAGAAATTAAATTAGTATTTAAAAAATTGGGGATGCTTGTATGGCTCAGGTGGTCAGGCAGCTGCCTTCAGCTTAGGTCATGATCCCGGAGTCCTGGGATTGAGTCTGTGTCCAACTCCCTGTTGATTGGAGAGTCTGCTTCTCCCTCCCCCGGATCTTGTGCTCTCCCTTGCTCTCTTTCTCTCTCTCCCTCTCAAATAAATAAATATAATCTTAAAAAAATAAATGACTCTTAACAAAGCCTATGACCACGTGGATTCCCTGGTGAATTCTACCAAACATTTAACAAAAAAATTAACACAAGTCTTCCAAAAAATAGATGATGGAATACCTCTTAACTTATGAAACTGACGTAAAAACAAAAAGGCAGACATCCAATTTAAAAAATAATGGGCAAAGTTCTTCAATAGCTATTCCTCCAAAGAAGATTACAAATGGCCAATAGGCACATGAAATAATGCTGAACGTCACGAACAATTAGGGAAATGCAAATAAAAACCACAATGAGATACTGCTTCACACCAACTGCAACATCCATATTGGGAAACCAAAAAAAAAAAAAACAATAAACAGCTAGTAGACGATAACAAGTGTTGGTGGGGATATGGAAACTAGAATCACTTATATTTTTCCAGGGGAAATGGGATGTGGTGCAGCCACTTTAGAAAACAGTTCTGCAGTTTCTCAAGAAGTAAAACATACATCTACCATAGGAGCCAGCAATTTCTCTCCAAGGCATATAAATAGAAAAGAACAGAAAACAGGTATTCGAATAAATGGTTGTATATAAATATTCATAGTTGCACCACTCACAACAGTTAAAAGCCAGCAGCAGAAGAGTAGAGAAACAAATATGCAAGCAAATACCATTCAGTTATAAAAAGGAATGATGTAGTGACCGGTCTGAGAAACAGACTCTCAAAAATATTTTGCTAAAAGTAAAAGACACCAAACACAGGGGTTCCTGGGTGGCTCAGTTAGTTGAGCCCTGGACTCTTTATTTCAGCTCAGGTCATGATCTCAAGGTGATGAAATTGAGCCCTACCTTGGCTCCATGCTCAAATGGAGTCTGCTTGAGATTCTCTCACTCTCCCTCTGCCCTTCCTCTTGCTCTCTCTCACATCTCTCTATAAAATAAATAAATAAATGCGTTTTCTTTTTTTAAAAAAAGAAACCAGACACATAACATCACATATTTATGATCTCAGTGTCTGAAATTTTCAGAATAGTAAATCTATGAAGACAAAAAGCAGAATAATGGTTGCTGGAGGTTGGAAGAATGAGAAATGGGCAGTCATTGCTTAATAGGTACAATAGTCCCCATTTATCTGTAGTTTCATTTCCTGCGGTTTCATTGCTTACTATCAACCACAGTCCAAAGGCAGACAATCCTCCTTCCAATGGATTTTCAGAAGGTCAATAGTAGTCTAGGATGATTTCACAATGCCTACATCAATCATTCATGTCACTTCATCTCCGCACATGGGCATTTTATCATGTCACATCATCATAAGAGAAAGGATGAGTACAATATCATACAATACTTTGAGAAGTAGAGATACCACATTCACATAATTTTTATTAAAATATGTTATTTTAGTTGTTCACAGTATTAGTTATACTCATTGATCTCTTACTATGCCTAATATATGAATTAACCTTTGTCATAGATTCGCATGTATAGGAGAAAAACATAGTATATATAAGGTTTGGTACTACTTGCAGTTTCAGACATCTACTTGGGGTCTTGGAATGTATCCCCAGGGGTAATGGAATATTAGTAGCATAAGGTTTCTCTTTGGCATGATGAAAATTTTTTGAAATTGACAAAGTTGTTAATGAACTAAATACCACTGAACTTTACATTTTACAGTGGTTTTTATGTTATATAAATTTCTAAAAAAAAAAACCCACTGATTCTATTTTGTTTTCAAATTATTTGAATTTTCTGTGCACTGACTAGGCATTCTCAGTTATGTTAATTTAATTGATAACAAATGCTAATTTTTAAGAAGATTTTGTTCATTTATTTGTCAGAGAGAAACTGAGGAAGCAGGGTGAATGGCAGGCAGAGGAGGAGGGAGAAGAGGCTCCCTGCTGAGCAAGGAGCCCACATGGGACTCAATCCCAGGATGCTGGGATCATGACCTGAGCTGAAAGCAGACGCTTTACCAACTGAGCCACACAGACTCCCTAAATGCTAATTTTAATAGATTTCTGAATGACAAATAATCTTGCAAACCTGAAATAATGCCACTCAATCATGATGTTTTATCCATTTTATACAAGAGTGGATTTCATTTGCTGATATTGGCTAAAAATTGTTCATTATATTGGGAGATTTATCAAAGTGTTAGATTTTGTTGGTTGTAGATTTTCATTTCTCCTTTCTTTCAACTCTATATATGCATGTATATTATGATGAACATACAGAACAAATATGCATGTGTAAATACGATAAAGCTATATTTACATATAGTGTACACAGGTGCAATGTTTATACCATGAGATACACATATATTAAGTATAGAGTTGAATCAGTTTTGAGAAATACATAAATCTATTATAAATTTGTTACAATATCTGCAATATTGCTATGTTTTTGATCTTATACATGCTCAGCTGGCTCATATTTTGCTATTCAGGTGTAATGAAGCTTCATTTTTAAAAGGTCAATACCCTGCCCATAAACACCATAGTGCCTATTATTTTTAACACTGGACAAAGGATTTCAGAAGCAGCACATTTCCCCAATGTGTGTTACAAACCTTGCTTCCCCATGGACCCCCTTTTTACTTGTCTCTCTGAATGTCATAAGAAGCCTGAAATAGCCCTGTGACAGGTTCAGCTTTCTGGTTTGAGTAGTATAATTTATTGAGTCTAGTGGTGAAAACATTTCTCCCTTAGGTTAATAAAACATCTACCTAAACACAGCACAGATGCATGGGGACTGGGGAAAAAATCGCTTCGAGAATAGGTCAATAGATGTAGTAGAGAGATATCTTCCCCCATTACAGTAAGTCCATTACTTTCTTCATGGGCCCATCTATTTTGCTATGTATGGTGTGCTCAACCAGAGCTATTGTGCGAATTAGAAGACAACATCTCCCAAAACAGTGGGAACTGTTAATTTGCTTTTCAGCTGGCTCTATAGCTGGGTGTTCAATAAACAACTTCAATTTTCCAGAAGACTAACATATGATCATAATGATTAAAAAAAAAAAAAAAAAAAAAAGGTAACTATATGCCAAGCACTATTTAAGACCTTTACATATGTTAATTTCTTTAATCTTCACAATAATCCTGTATACAGTATCATTGTCATAGTCTCTTGCAGATAAACAAAAGAAGGCTCAGAGAGGTGAAACAAGTTATCTGGGTTACATATCTTATAAGTGTTAGGTTAGCTTATAAGGCTGAGTTCAGAGTTAAGAGCTAAAAGCTAAAAAGCAAGGATCCAAATCCAAGTACTCTATCTCCAAAAGGAGGCTTTTAACCACTACATTTTTTTTCTAGATTTCTATTCTCCAGTAATATCAAGGATTTCTAAGGGCATTAGTCCATTTTCCTCCTTAAATGTGATGTGAACTCCTTTGTTCAAAAGAAGGTTATAAGGGATACTGTACTAAAAGTAAGTGCTGATAGACTCATAATGTGTAGGCAGAAGTTGTTCAAATACTGTCTGGAACTACAGGATGTGTCAGGTCATTTTTTAAATGTATTCCTTCAATCTGATAGTATCAGATGAGCCAAACTCAACTCTATGTTCTGATATATAACACACAGGGCAATTATATACTTACTATCTAATTTTACATTTGAAAGTAAAGGAGGGATGATTAATAACTATCCCGAAGCACTGAGTTCAACCCATGTCTGTAGTGGTCAAACTGAGATAAATGGTTATTCTAACCAGATAGCACCTGATTCATGATAGGCATTTCATATGACAAAGTCGTCTCAAATCAAAATGGCAACTCTTCCAGTTTCACCATAAGTCAATATCAAGCTGTCAATATCAGTATCTGTGTCCCTCACAGAACAGTTTTAGTTACGGAAATCTCCTTACGTCAAAACCATAGGGAGTCTTCTTTGTTTTTTTGTGTTTTTTAAAAATATTTTATTGATTGATTGATTGATTGATTTGACAGAGAGAAACACAGCTAGAGAGGGAACACATGCAGGGGGAGTGAGAGAGGGAGAAGCAAGCTTGTTTCTGGAATTCTGGGATCATGACAATGAGATGAAGGCAGACACTTAACGACTGAGCCACACAGGCACCCCAAGGGAATCTTCTTTGAATCTTCTATCAGGTTTGTAGTGGTCATCACAGATGACCACAGATCCTCTCCAGCAGGCCCTCCAGAGTCCATGAACTAAGCATGCTGTACCATTGGTCACACTGGAGAACCTTCTCTTGTTCCTGGGCAATTCTCAAAAATGGCAACTTTTTGAATTGTCTTTTGAAAGATTTTGTCCTTTGAAAGAAATACATAACTGCCATAATACACTGCCTCCAAAATCCAAATAAACCATTAGATGTTTTAAAGGTAGGATTCATCATTTTTGTCCCTTTAGAGAGAATTTTACAACATGCTAGACCTCTAGAAATCCTTCTGTGAAAGTTAGGTAAAGTAAATCTTGGCATTTCAATTTTAGTGCTAAAAAAATGACATTGGGAAAAGTTAAATTTTTGCTTTTGTCAAATTTTGCTTTGCTTTTTGTCAAGAAATTCAGAAGATAGGGGCACCTAGGTGGCTCAGTTGGTTGGGCAACTGCCTTGGGCTCAGGTCATGATCCCGGAGACCTGGGATAGAGTCCCACATTGGGCTCCCTGCTCAGTGGGGGGCCTACTTCTCCCTCTCTCACTCCCCCTGCTTGTGTTCCCTCTCTGGCTGTGTTTCTCTCTGTCAAATAAATAAAATCTTAAAAAAATTAAAAAAAAGAAAGAAATTCCGAAGATAAATATTCATCATCTCACACATTACAATAGATGCAATTTATTTTGCACTCACTACATACCAGATAAAATATCAACAATTTATATGCAATTTATATACTTTTATACTTAAAAGATACATGTATACTTCACTTGTATACTCCAAAAAGTGAAGAAATGAGTATTTGACACATTAAACAACTTCATTGTGACTGTTAGGGAGTTCTATAATTAGAAATTCTACCCAGTGTTGTATAAATCTAATGTTTGTGGTCTTTCAATATTATTGCTTTAAGTAGCTGTGTGAATTCGATGAGTTGTCTGTTTCCACAATGTTTATATATGCTTTTGGACAAGAATTGTTTGGGTATGGCAATCATTTGACTTTCAGCCACAAGTTCTACTTCATCAGTTAGGGCAGAAAGTCAAATTAAAGTATCCAGTAAAAAACTTTTTTTTTTGGGGGGGTGGATTTTATTTATGTATTTGAGAGAGAGAGGGCAAGCACAAGAGAGGTAACAGGCAGAGGGAGAAGCAGCCTCCTGACCCGAGCTAGAGGCAGACACTTAACTAAGTCACCCAGGTGTCCTGTCAAGAAAAGACTTTAATTCAAATGTTGAATTTTAATCAAGAGAAAAATAAGTATCTATGAGTTCATACTGACGTAAAATTAATAAAAGAATAAATAAATACATTGGAGAGAAAAATCTTTCTTACAGAGAAAGAAGACTTTTCTTGCAGTAGAGTCAAATTAATAAATGTAGAAAAGTGAAAAGTGGGGACTCACCATTAGGTAAACACTAAAGTAAAAATTGTGGAAGACAGCCTATTGATGGCTGCTAAAATTAAAGAGGGCAAGTTCATGAAAACACAGGATTTATAGTCTTGAAATAGCTACCTCAAGAGATTGATTAACTATAAAGGGAGCTATAAATTGTTTTACAATGGGAAAAAAACATGACATATACCAGGCTAAATAAGTGACCATCAGAAACTTTACTGGTAATGATATATACTGACATCATTAATCCCTTGATAAGATTCACTGAGAAGGATGGCATATTCTTGCCAAAAATGCATGAACACACTAAAGTCAGTACTACTCAAAAGTGTCAAGGTCATGAAAGACAAGGAAAAAATCATCAAATTATTGTTATAGACCAGAAGACACAAAGAATAAATAAGAATGAAGTACAATGTGGGGTCTTGGATATGATCTAGAGTAGAAAAAGTTTATATAAATAATTGGTAAAATTTTTTAAAAAGTGCTTAGTGTATAGTATTGTGTTCATGTTAATTACCTGCCCACTGATAACCACTGTATCATTATATAAGATGTTTGCATTAGTGGGAGCAGGTAGCACATATAAAAGAATTATTTGTACTAAACCTTCAAATATCCTGTAAATTTAAATAAGTTCAAAAAGTTAATTTAAATATTTCAACTCTTAAAAAAATGCTGTATATATATAGAGAGAGATGCAATATGTTGCTCAGTTTAGAGAATCATGTTTGTAAAATGCCTGCCTTCTCCTAGGCGTATACTGATCATTAAGCATCCATTTTCTCATTTAATTCTCTAACTGTCCCTGTAGGATAAGCACTACTATTCCATCATTTGAAAGATGACAAGGTTGAGGCTGAAAGAGTTTACATGACTGATTAATATAAAAAGTTAAGTTTTACTTTATATGTTTTCTGTTCTAAGAATTATTTGTTTGTTTGTTTTTTAACTGTACCATTTTGCCTAATGATCACCAGTGCTATCCACAAACTGCATCAGATTAGGGTCATCTGGTTGGCTCAGTCAGTAGAGCATGAGATTCTTGATCTCAGGATCGTGAGTTCAAGCCCCATGTTGGGCATGGAGCTTACTTGAAAGAAAGATGAAAGAAAGAAAGAAAGAAAGAAAGAAAGAAAGAAAGAAAGAAAGAAAGAAAGAAAGACAGAGAGAGAGAGAGAGAGAGAGAGAGAGAGAGAGAGAGAGAGAGGGAGGGAGGGAGGGAGGGAGGGAGGGAGGAAGGAAGGAAGAAAGAAAGAAAGAAAGAAAAGAAGAAAGAGAGAAAGACAAAACTACATCATATTCAAATGGTAGTTTCTAAAAATATTTTGAAAGTGCATAGTAAATGAACACATTCTATAATAATAATCACAAAGCTTAACTTTAATATTTGATTAAATTTGAGACATTGCTTCCATACTTTGTCAATCTCAGATGTTTGTGTAAATGTTGATTCTGCCTCCATCCTGGAACTATTAAATCAGAAATATTCTCAAATGAAGTCTGGGAACTGGTACTTATAATAAACATCTGGGGAGAAAAATATCTACACTAAAAGACAAGAACTACTGTTGTAATTGATTGCTGTCAGATATATTGTCTCTTGAGCTAAATTTATTTCCTTTATGAAAAATGGCTCTGTATCTTCATATGTACCTCTGTGCCAAATTCCACAATGCCTAATAACAAGAGTAGCTTTGAACTGTGGACAGTCTTCTGCCCATTGCATCTCACCTGACTTTGTATAGCACTTTCAGAACTGTAGATGAACACTTTGTTACAAAATTCAGGTCTTACCTTCTGTTGACAGCTAATGATTTTCTCCCAAAACTTTACCCTAAAACATTTTGGGTGTCACCTTTAAGTTCCCTTATTTTTTTTGCTCATTCTAGGCAAATGCCTCAGTAGATACAGCCATTTCTATGGAACTATATCACACTATAACCCTTACGTCCATGTTCCTGAGATATTTCATGACTAGCCTTAAATGGGACCTAGATATTAATTTTATGTATATTATGTCATTTGGAACTGACTAAAGCAATGTAGACACTCTTAATGAATGAATTCTACCAGAATATTTTTCACTGTAGCTGTGGAAGATTACAGAAAGGAAAATACTTACGTTCCTATATTATGTCAAGTGCTACACTAGAAAAAAATATATAGATGATGAAAATAATGATAAATTATAGATAATTCTATCCCTGACAACACTTTACATACCTCATTGTGGAGTCAGTAAGTCAGGACAATATTTTGTACTGAACATTTTTTTTCTTTTTATCTTATTTTCATTTTGTTTAACGACCTATTTATCACATTTTGGATAGAAAAAGAGAGAGAAAGAGTGTGGTGGGGAAGGGCAGGGAGAGAGAGGGAGAGTCATAAACAGATTGCCCAGTGAGTGTGGAAATTGACTTGGGGCTCTACCTTCTGACCCTGAGACCAAAACCGGAGCTGAAACCAAGTCAGATGCTTAATTGATTGTGCCACCCAGGTGTCCCTTGATTATTATTTTTAATGATAAATCAAGCTTGAATTGTTTTGAAAATTAGATAAATACAAGTTAATTTATCACAGTTGTCTAACTTTGTTTTAGTTAACAACATAAAGCCAATGAATTGCATTGTTTGCATTGTTTTCTTTACCTCGTTTAAAAGAACTGTGACCAAAGGAACAGGAAATGCTTTTAAATTAATGAGACACTGGGCCTAGAAAGAGGATTTGGTGTCCTATTAAATTGATAAGTGTCTGTTTTCTGCTCAGGTCATGATCCTGGGGTCCTAGGAGTGAGCCCTGAGTCTGACTCCCTCCTCACTGGGAAGTCTGCTTATCTCTCTCCTTTTATCCCTCCCCTCCCTGCTCAGCCTCTCTCTCTCTCACTCTCAAATAAATAAACAAAATCTTTAAAAATAATGATAATAACAAATACTGTGAAAATAAAGAAAACTCCCACTCACGATGGAGTCAGGAAACCATAAAGGGAGAACTCTCTAGCACTATCACTCATTACAACTTACAAGCTGGAAGAAGAAAGATTTCTCCTGAACCCAACAAGAAAGGTGCCCTCTCCTACAGAACCTCCACCACTTCAACTCATTTTCCTCCAATGAACTTTTGTTCCAAACACCATTTCTCAACCACCTCCTTTTTTCTATAAAAAAGATGTTCTCCTCCTTTCTTCCCCAGATTTGTCCACAGTTCACCATAGTTCGCTTATCACAAATTGCAATCCCTCTACTATTCCTGAATAACTCATTTGCAGCTGGATAGCCTTCACTATTTAAGTTTCACATTTGATATCATGATGTCAGAAGTAGGATGTGAAAGGGAGAACCTCCTGAGAAACTAGCAACCCCCAGAATCATGTGCAAAATACACATGAGCCCCTTCTGGTCTTTGTTTCCTGAATCATCTTCTTACTTAGATTCAGTAGGTTTTCTCTCAGATTTGAGTTCCTTCCTCTTGATTGAGCTCTCTGACTTTATTCAGAATCTGTCCTCCTGAAGTCATCGTCCTTTTTGTGGGTACTCATATGTTTTCTGAACCCCTGGTCTTAAAGTAAGGGATCTCAATCTTCTAAATTCTCTCAGGAGGGCCCTCCTTCTGGGACTCCAGTCAGTATTATGTTAAAACAAAACAAAACAAAACAAAACCAACATGGTCTCTCCTCGTGCACATTCTTAACTAAATGTATCAACTTAACCAAAGATAATTTAGAATTCCAATGGCCATTATGGGAAACTTTCAGACTCCTCAAACTTGTTTTTCTTGGAACCAAACTGGAAGACTGCCTCTAAAATTAAACAGACTGAATGGGATGCGTATTTTAATTGGTACTTAGAGGTTTCCAAATGCATGCAAGACTCTAAAAATTGCTCCTAAATTAACAAAATATTCCTGGACTGTTTCTCCATAAGAGACTGTAAAACATTTTTTTTTTTTTTTTTTTTACCTTTCAAAGTAAACTGCCTAAAACCAAAACCAAAAACAAGAAACCTGACTTTTGTCAAAATAATTTCCTGTGTTTGCTATCATTATCAGGTCTCTGATTACTTAAGTAAACTGAGGCTTCTCAGTATTAAAAGAGTTAAGTTTTGCTCAGAACTATATGGCTTTCTATATCTGACTTTAATATCTTCTATTATCACCACAGTTAAATGGATAACAAAATATGGATTCATGGTGACCAATAGTATTATTTAACTCACTGTTTTAAAACCTCCTTATATTTTGGACAAAATTCTCCAAATCAATTTATAAATAAATCTTTTTGACCATGAACTAATTTTCAGGTTTTAAAAAATATCCTGGAGTATATGTCAAAGGATTTGTTCTCTCTCCTTTTAAAAAAAGATGGTAAACTAATAGTCTTATTGAATATGTTAAATTACATGGGAAACATTATCATAAATGATGATAAACCTTCCTAGGTTATATTGTAAAGGTGAATGCTATTAATGTAAATATTCTAGAAATTATATTAAATTCATGGAGATTTGATATGCTTGATATAATGTCACCAGTCACAATTCTAATTATTACTTTAAAATGTTGCATGTTACAGAAATCACCAAATTTCCCTGTCAATTCCATTGCAATATACTCTCATTAGATCTTTTTGAAAACAAATATTTTTAAGTCTTCTTTCATTTACAATTATTGTTTTACTCTGATGCCTTTTGCAAAAATGAACCTAAAAAATTATTCATCTTCAAAGAGATTCATTGAAGAAGCTCTGGCAAAGTTCAAGTTTCTGATAACTGAGATCATAAAATTGAACTGAGTAAAATTTCCAGAAATAATGGAAAAATTGTATTCAAACAAACCAAAATTAACAACATGGGATACAATGAACTGATAATGATGAATACAATTTCTAAGACTTTTTTAATATTGCTGGTTCGTTAGTCTTTGTTTTCTACATGTGAGGAAATCTTTCCTCTGAAGATATCTATGACTTACAGCAAGTTAGTAAAATGTACTTTTGTGAACCAAGATGAAACATTTATCTTTTTCTTCTTACCAGATCCCTCCAGAAATTAGAAACTTTTGAGTACTTTTTCTCATGGCAATATCATTATTTGCATAAGTCCAATAAAGATTTGTTCTCCTTGAAACACAACACAGTTAAAAATATGGGCTATATTACCAAGACTTTGACTGGATTGTCATATTTAAGAGAGATGTGCATAGACTCAGATATGATCAGACAACTTTAAGAAATTAAAATTGACTTTTACAAAGCTAATAAAATCCTAGCCTTACAGACTTTTAAAAGTTTGACCTGAGATTTCTTATAAAAAGTTTCAACAAAGCAGTGTTAAGGAGTTTATATGGTCAATCACTACTCTTGCTACACTTATGTAAAAAATGAAGCCAAGTTTAATGCAAACAAATCAGTTTTACTTAGATTATCATTGGGAAAAATACGGAATATTTATGGAAAGCAAAATTATATTTGTACATTTGTAGATTCTAATCCTGTTAATTTCCTTAGGTTTTGTTATATACCTATAAACTGGACTAAATCCTAAATTCTTATAGTTTCTTCAAATATCTGAGTGTCACTCTCCAAACTACATTTCCAATTTTTTCCATCTTTCTGATTTGGAACCAATAAACACAAGATTCACTTTGTACTTCCTTGAGACGGACTATATGAGCTCCTTCTTGCTGCCCAAATAGTAGCCAGACTTGAGGGACTTGAACCTTGAATACAAACCTTACAGTTGAAGAAGGATGCATGTGACATCTGGTCCCTCAAAACTGGGGAGCTCACATCAAATTGATGGGGGAAAACAAGTAACTGATATCCTGGAGGCTGGATCAAGATTTCATATCTTGACAAAACTTAAAATCCTTTCTTCCTCTTTCTTTCCTTTACTCTGGCACTGGCTGGAAAACACAGTACCATTATTTGTATCTCTCAGGCCACTGCAAAGAGTGGTATCTTCTGGAATTTAGAACATTTTTTTATTATTATTATTATCTCAGGCAAGGAGAAAACTTAACTGATCTCTCATCTTCTGATCTATTTTTAGCTGGTTAACTTCAAGTTTGGACTCCTGGT
Source organism: Spilogale gracilis (assembly GCA_004023965.1). Lineage (NCBI taxonomy): Eukaryota > Metazoa > Chordata > Mammalia > Carnivora > Mephitidae > Spilogale > Spilogale gracilis. The sequence goes on from PITA01000003.1 coordinate 178,155, forward strand.
TTAAGGCCATTTTGCAAACTAGACCTGCCCCTCATCTTTATTTTGTTTTATCATTTTCAAGCTTTATAGCTCTTGTTTGTCAAACTTCTGCAGAAATGGTGTACCCAAAAGAGTGATGCTGACTCAATGCTTCAAGAAAGTCTTTAATACTTATGCCTTGATAAAATATAGACTTAAAATGGGAAATGCTTAGAGATCTTTTTAGTACCCTTCCTTGTTACTCAGTGTGGCCCTAAATGTTTTCCAATCACTATGATGTGGGGCACAACCAGGAAATGTCTTTCCTGACACTAAAGGACAAAACCACTAAACATGGAAGACCTGACTCTTGATCAGTTATGCTTTTGAGGAAAGACCCTATTGAAGAGGAGAAAGACTGAAAATGAATAAGGGAAATCCTACTCCAAATGAAGTCAAGAAGCCATGAAAGGAGAGCTCTCTTCTCATGAACTACCATTCATCACAGCTTCCACAGCCCAGAAGAAGAAGAAAGATTTTTCTCTCAGCCTGAGCCTGGCAACACATGCAAACCAGTGAGATTCCACTACTTCAAACTCTCATTTTCAAACAAAGATATTTTGTTCAAAACAATCCCTCCCAACTTCTTCCTTTCCTCTACAAAAAGATGCTCTCCTCTGTCTTACAGACTTACCTTCAGAAGTCTCAAATTGCAATTCTTGTGCTATTCTTGAACAAACTCATTTGCTTTGTAATAACTTTCATTTGTTCAATTTTTAAGGTTGACAATACAAATATTTTTTTCCTCCGTTGTGACATTTAAGTTACTTTGCTTTGTGGTTTAATCTTCAAATGTAACTCTCTTATATCCCATGTCCCACAACACAGAGGAGGTTCCTTTTGGAAGATGTGTGCACTCCATCTGACATTAAAGCTGTCATGGCCCCTCTAGTGAATTCTTGGAGTTGTAGGACACCAGAAAAATAGACTTGAATGCTAAAAGTTTTCCAGTAACCACTGAAGTATGCTTCAAGTCATGGACCAAGAATTGTATGTGGTCTTCTCCAACACACTGTTTACTCCATACCTCCCATATCCAGAATATATATACCACACAACACTAAAATTGCACAGATTATAAATACCAACTTGGAGAAATAGGAAAATAAATCTTCTTCTATAAAGAAGCATGTAATTTAAAACCAACTGCATTTTTCATTTGTGAGTAAATGATTCAACATATGAGAAACATACGTACAAAAGTAAATTTGTTCAGTTTACAAACTGAAGTAAAGGAGAAGGTGGAATAAGCTCCGTGGTCTCCACCACAGGTATAGAGCTGGCATCATTAGACCAAGTCACTTCCACATCTGTGTGAAAATTTTGTTCCTAGACTTCTTGAAAATGAGCATCCACATCATTTATTTTGTTGAAATGAAACACTTTTTTTTTTTTTGTAACATGTACTAATATTTCACTCTGTCAAGAACTGTAGTGGGGTGGAGATTTTACTCTACTTACAAAGAAGCAAATAAACCTGATAGAGTGTTATGGATGCTGACAGAAAAGCATGGGTCCTGGGTCAGAGTCAAAGGTCAGTTTATTGTTCACGGAAATAACAGTAGCCTAAATGTCTTTATTTTTGCTCAGTTTTCCCAAACTCCAATTCCCATACAGTGACACAAAGTACCAGGGGACACTGAGAATGCAAAGTGTTGTTCCAGGAGAGAAACCTTAGGTTTTGGAAACCCAAATGTTGTATAATGGACTGCAAGCACATCTGTACAAAATGCGTCACGGAGGGAGACATTACATTTACTACACTGGCCAGTAAAGGCATCCTCTTTCTGTTCTGGAGAAAGGTACAGTCTCTGCCTTCCAATGCTGTTTGGGTTATAAATATCCTTGAAAAGTTTTTTAAAAAGGTCTCATGGGGAGCCTAGGTGGCTCAGTGATTAAATATCTGTCTTCAGCTCCTATCATGATCCCAGAGTCCCGGGATGGAGCCCCACATCGGGCTCCCTGCTCAGCGGGAAGCCTGCTTCTCCCTCTCTAACTCCCTCTGCTTGTGTTCCCTCTCTGGCTGTGTTTCTCTCTGTCAAATAAATAAATAAAATATAAATAAATAGATAAATAAATAAACAAATAAACAAATAAATAAAATAAAAAAGGCCTCAGTACCTCTGTTTGCTAGAGGTGGAGAAATATGATGGACCCATGGAGAATTATCTCTCAGCGTGGCCTACATGAAGACAAACTGGAGTGTCACACAAAGTAATTTAAAACAGGTTTATTGGAGCAGCTGTGTGGCTTCTGTCTTTGACTCAAGTCATGATCCTGGGCTCCTGGAACTGAGCCCCACTTCAGACTCTGCTCAGTGTGGAGTCTGCTTGTCCTTGGGTTCCTCACCCTCTCCTGCTCTCTCTTGCTCTCTTAAAAAAATAAATAAAATCTTTAAAAAAATAATAAAGCAGGCTTATTTATGAATTAAAACATATATAAATATGTGTATATATCATAAGTATGTGTATAAACATATCTATACACTCACACATATACATACATGTAAGGTGTATATACAATAATGTATGTAGAATAGATACAGACAAAAAGAATGATATGGAAACTAAACATACATCATCTGTATATCATGTGTATATATTGATTAGATGTGAAGATGAGCTAGTGATTTTTAAAATCTATTCTGAGTTTCCTCTGTTGTTAGTACTGTCAAATAACAATTATATCAATTAGATTTAATTATATTATTTTCAAAAGCCTACAACACTCAAATTAATAAGATATTTTTTCTGCATACTATGAAAACAAAACCCATTTTTAGTGAAATGTCACATGGCTAGCAGTCCAGAAATACATTAAAATGAAAATGATCATATGAAGTGCCTGTTTTTGTCAACAAGATTGAATTTTGAAATAATGTTATGCATGTCCAATTAGTTAATGAGTATGAGCTAAATGAAGGGAAAACAATTTAATTGTTATCTTTCAGACCATGGAAATGAGTGATGTATACACAAGTGTCATATTTACTTACATATTATTGGATTAAACATCAGTCATGTAATGAACAGGACTATTGATCCTCAAGAATTACAGCATTTGTGTGTAATCACTCAAAAAATGTTAACTATACACTTTTTTCTTATATCCCACTGCAATTTTTTAAATAAAGCAACAGAAGTGAAAATTTCATGCTCATAATTATCTTGTTTATTTTTTCTCTATAAGAAAATCAAGTACTGATAATATCTAACATTTAAACACCTACTCAGTGGCAAACAACTTACCTGCTTCTGCCTTTCTTCTTTACACATATTCCCTGGGGAAGGTATTTTAATTTTTATCTTACAGGTGAGGAAATTCAGGTTTGGATGCCTTGTTAAGCAACATGCAATTCAAATCTGTGATTATCTAACATCAGCACATAACCTCTCATTGCAGTCAAACTGGCCTTATACTTTTCAATTTTCAGCAAGCTTCCAGGTAACATATAAAATCTGAAAATGTTTAGGAACAAATAGTAATTTATCTGATCATGGGATTGGTGAAAAATAATAGTAACAACAGAGACACACGCTAATTCTGTCCTATATACATTAATATGCATGAACAAAGAACAGTTAAGGATGGTAAGAAAAGTGTCTTAGCACACAAGGAATGAAGTCAAGGCTAGAATGCTATGAAAGTACCACATACATCAGACAGATTTAGGCTGGATTTGATCCTGAAATAGGATTTGCTAGTTGTCTATTTGTGCCATAATACATTACCCCAAAGCTAGAGGTTAAACAACATAAATTTATCATCTTACAGTTTTACAAGTCAGAAATCTGTGACAGTCTCATTGGACTTATGTCATGGTGTCGGAGCACAGTGTTGCTTTCTATAAGCTGTTGGTGGGATCCATTTGTCTATCTTTTCCATTTTCTGGAAGTAGCCCATATTCCTTAGCTCATGGTCCCCTCCTTCTGTTTTAAAGGCCAGTGATAGCAGATTAAGTCCTTCTCACATTACATTGCTCTGACTTATTCATTTGCCTTCCTCCTTCACTGCAGTCTAGACTGGGTGCATCCAGAAAATCCAGAATAATCTCCCCCATCTCAACTCTAATCACATCTGCAAAGTCCTTTTTGTCACGAAATACAAGTTCCCAGGGTCCAGGTAGTAGGGCATAAATATCTTTGGAGGACATTATTTTTCCTACCTCAATGAGTATGGCGTCAGTATGTAGAAGGAATACCCCAATTAAAGACACAAGATTGTCAGAGTAAAGGAAAATAAACAAAAACCCAACTTAATATTATCGATAAGAAACCCACTTCAAAAAATAAACAAACAAACAAAGGTTCGGGTTAAAAATAAAGTTCAAGAAAAAGAAGTACTTTGCTAATGTGAATGAAAAGGAAACTGGAATAGTGATATCAATTTCTGAGTAAACAGGGAAATTTATCAGGGACCATGAGTTGTCACTCTTCCAAGATGACATAACAAACTTAAACACGTATGTACCTAATAGAGCATTAAAATACATGAGACAAAACCTGACAGAAGTGCTTGCAGATATAGACAAATCCACTATTACAGGTGGAGACCTTCACTCTGTCAGTATTTGATGGTTCAAGCAGGCAGAACATCACTAAGGATACAGTAGACCTGAACAGCACTCCAACCCACTTGATCTAATTGATATTTATAGAATGTTCCCTTCACCATAGCAGAATACACGCTCTCCCCAAGCTTACACGGACATTCACCAGACAAAGAGCACCATAAAGCACACTAACAATCTTCTTTTTAAATAGAAGTAATTTAAAGTGGGTTATCAGACCACTGCCGTATTAAATTAGAAATCAATAACAGAAATAGAGTTGAAAATTACCCTTATTTGGTGATTAAACACACACTACTAAATAACACATAGATCAAAGAAATCTCAAGAAAATATTGTACATTACTTTGAACTAAATGAAAATGTAAATGTCCTATCAAAATGTGGGGAAGCAGTGAAAGTAGTACTCAAATGGAAATTTATAGCATTAACCATGTCCTTTAAAAAAAGAAAAGATCTTACATTTGGATAATGCAAGCTTCCACCTAAGAAAAGTAAAGAAGATCAATTTAAGTCTAAAGTAAGTAGAAGAAACAATGATAAAAAATTACTATTTTTTTATTAAAATATCTAACTTTATTTTATTAGAAATGAATGATATTGAAAATGATGATATAAATGATATTGAAAACAGGAAAACAATAGAGAGAATTCATGAACCAAAGGTGATTCTTTGACAAGGTCAATGAAACTGAGAAACTTCTGGGCAGGCTGAGCAATGGCCTTGAGTCTCTAACTGTCCCTAACTTACCCTCTACATTAGCTTGGCCAGTCTTTAAGCAGGCTTCTCTCTTCCCCACCAATCCCTGAACTTTGGTTTTTCCCCCAGTCTGAGAAACCAGTAAAACACAGAATCCTCCCTAAGTGGTTGGCTTATCCTGAGAATCAGCTGGCCACGGTCAGAAACAGAAACATCTCCTGTCAGACCACCTGAACTATGTTGTCTGTTCATTCCCACTCAACTTCTTCTCAAAAGTTCCTGCCAGTCTTACTTACCCCTCTCTACAAAAGGAAGGCTTTATTTTCTGTTTGATTTTTAAAAGGCTGGTTGAGTCTATGTTTGGAGTATTCTTCCTATTGCCATAGTCTTTGCAAAAAACAAAACAAGACAAAACAAAACAAAAACTCCTTAACTTAGTCTGGATTTGTTTTCATTTGGAATCAAGAAACAGAAAACACTAATTACTGACATCAAAATAGACGAAGGGTCACCACACTGATCCCATGTACATTAAAATAAGAAAAGGTAATTTAAACAAACAAACAAATAAACAAGAAGGAATACTATGAACTAGGAATAACAAATACCCACAAATGTGATTGATAGCCAAAATGGACCAATTCCTTAGAAGAAACATATCAAAACATGCCCAAGAAGAAATCAATAATCTAAATATGCTTACATCTATTAAACAAATTGAGTCAAGAATGTATTACCTTCTAATTAAAGAGAAGGGAAAGAGGTTTTCAGATCGGGAACCAGCATAAGGTTCCTAAAATGAAAATTAACTGAGCACGGACAGGAAAAGATGTAAAATGCTGACTGATGAGAGCAGAGGGGAGAAATGGGGAACTACTAATGCTCAAGGAGAGTCTCTATTTGCTAACAGATGCCAGGAAGCTATTTCCTCCCCACAGAGCTCTGGAATTATAGGCCTGGGGTCTCTCTAGGGGACATTCACCCTTGCCAGCATGACTGTCCCCGGGCGACCCAGCCTGGGTTGATTGCCAGCTTCTTGGCATTCTGACAAGAGAAAAGAGACCAAAACCATTTTTTTTTCCCCAAAACCTGGGACATCTGCACTTCCGTGGGATACTATGAGTTGGAAAAAACACAAAGCAAAGAGTCCACTGAAGGGCTTTGGCGCATTGATATAGGATTCATAACAAAGGCACATGTGAAGCTACCATGATTTACAGGGTTTCTGAGAACTCATCCTGGGGGCGTGGTAATGAATCTAGAGCATGTTTGCAAGCATTAATGTCACTACTTCACCTTGCAAATTAGCTAAAATCCCAGATTAATGTCATGGCATTTCTCTAGTATTTTATGGTGTTAGTAGTGATGTTTCGGGCTTAACGAGTTCTGTGGCAAATTGTTCCTCACTATGAAAACAAAAGTCAATTTATTCTGAGTTATCTCAGAACTAAAAATGTGTGTGCATATTGTGTGTACGTGTGTGCGTATTATTGGAGACGGAAGAGTGATGAAGATATTATTTATTAATAATAAAAAAAGAGCTCTCTGCCAAGTGGCTTCTTAGATTCATGAATCAGAGTGAAACTGACACAGAGAGTTGGAAAAGTTATCAGAGTTGGATTTGGGGTAGGATGGCAACCTACCCCGTTGATGACCTCAACATACTCAGTTTTGAGAGATTCTGGGGCTGAAAATGCAACTTTACGATAGGCAGAATCAAAGATTGTCCTCTCTCCCCCTGAGATTCCCGTTCCCTGGTTCTTCAAACTCTAGTCTAGATATCACTGTGAAGGGACTTTGCAATTGTAATTTAAGATTCAAGTCATTTGACCTTAAAATTTGGAGACTCTCCAGGTAGGCCTGATCTAATTATGTAAGCTTAGAGGCAGAAGAAGACAGCACCACAGGAAGCCAGAGAGATATGAAGGACAAAAAACACTGAAAATGCAATGGATGGTTTAAAGATAGAAAGAGCAATGTAGGTGCCCCCTGGGATCAGAGGGTGACCTTGCAGCAAGCAAGGAAATGGGGGTCTTGGTTCTACAACCTCAGAGATGCATTCCTCCCATCAATGACAAGCCTGAGCTTAGAAATGGATTCTTACTTCCCTCTCCTCTGCCCTGTTCTCCAGATAAGCCCTCAGTCTTGCTGACCTCTTGACTCCAGCCTCCTAATACCTGAACACAGACAACCAAGCTCATCTGGGCTTCTGACCTACAGAAACAGAACACTGTTGCTCTTTTAAACTGCTAAATGTATAGTGATTTGTTATGTAACAAGAGAAAACTAATACAACTTTTTCTTCATGTGCATGCATAATCTAGACAATGGGCTTGTATTAAAGTAAATACCACATAATAGGTGCTCAATAAATGATTGTGAAAATTATTGTTATGTTCTAAAGATATTCAGAAAAATATTTCATGTCATTTTTAATTGAAGTCCAATAAAACATTTTCTGCTGTATAAAAGGTGTGACTTCATTATGATATATTAAACTTTTTTGAGCAATGAGTCACTCAGCTATTCTAAAAGATTCTCATCCCACATTCTGACCTGTCATAAGCACTCTTGGTCTGACTACTTCTGCATTTTTAAACATTTTATTATTGTTTTAAGACTGCGAGGAGGATCCATGTCTTAGAAACTGACCAACTTTAAAAAATTCTCTTGGGCCAAACCTCAAGGGAATGGTGCTTTAGTTAGGCTGTTGCAATAGAGACAATGTTGCAGAGTGTCTCCTAAACATGGCCCGTGATAGTGACTTGAAAGAGAAAAGAAATAGAAGGACTCAGCCTCCCCTTTGCTGTGTCAGATATTGGAATCCTGTGGAAATTTACATCCGGATCTAAGAATAGTTGCCTCAAAGAAGGAATTCAAAGGGAAAGGGTTAGTTTCTTGGTACTAGTAAGCAGAGGGTCAGTGTAAGTTCAGAGAAAATTTTACAATTTGCCACAAAAGTAAAGGCACATCATTCTATTTTAAGGGTTTTGTGAATTGCCAGGAAAAAAAAAAAATCTGTATTACCGTTGAGAAGCCACCTTGAATTTGAATGCACAACAACTTTTATTTATATCACAGAGCCAAAGAGCCTCCCCCAGGCTGTTACTCCAAATATCCCCTGTTTTGGCAATGTTTCAGTTTCCTTCCACAGACCAGAACCCCTTTAGGCTGGGTTTCTAAAAGAAGCAAAGCTAAAGATGCTTAGTCAAATGAGCATTTTATATTCCTAATTGCATAAGCAGTGTCTTAGTGTGGTAAAAATGGCTGGACCATAAACCAATTTCAAACTCTCCATAAATTCTCTGCCTGATAGCCCAGGGCAGTTTTTTCCCTGGCCATGTCCTGGTTCCTCTTATTTCTCCGTAACCCCAAATTGTCTACAAGCATATAATATCCTAGCCCTTGCAATATCCAGAGGAAAAGAAAAAAAGGGGGGGGGACTCAAATCTCCTCTCCACTTTAGAAAGATTTCCCCCAAGTAGTGTCAACTTCACATTTCCAAAATTTATGAATTCTTCCCACTTTAGGATAAGATCTTGCAAGATACTTAGCACAGAAGAGGAATGCAATACAATTTTTCAGATAAATATATTTTTCTACCTTTTATTGTTTTTTTCATGTCTACACTGTGGAGATCCAACTTGAGCCCAATATGCACCCACTGGTGAGATGTAGTCCTATCTGGAAATATCTTACAAACCAGCTCTCCCTTCCTCTCATTAGTTTGAGGCGCCCTGAAGATGATATCATTGTTCAATGCAATGTTTTTGGTGCCTGGATAATGTCTGTCTTCAAGTAGCATTCAGTAAATTGCTTGTTCAGTAAGTGAACTGATATTTTAGGCCTCCCAAAAGTTTGTTTGCATGAAGGCCCTGGAAGCTCTATGTAGTATAAGATAGACAATGTCATTCTGGGTTAATGACCTCTAAAGCTACTGACCTATAACAAGGAAGGCATGCTGTTTAGGTTCTTTCCCATTGTGGTCAGCCGAGGGGCCCTGTTCGGTGTCTCTTATTCCACCAGGATGACAAAGAAGCCACATTCTGGTACCATTACTAAGAATAGGAGAGAGAAAGAGACCTGGCGGGGGTGGGGGGCTGTCTTATACTCTTGGGCCATCAGTTAAGTCCTCATGCTCAGAATTTACACACATCAATTCTGTTTACAAATCCTTAACCAGAACTCGTCTTATCGGCTCACTCAACTACAAGAAGCTAGGAAGTTTAGTTAGTACCATGTACTGGCCATGATGATGAACATCACTCATGATTATCATATCACACTAATAGAAGCAAGAAAGCAGGCCCAATTATCCTGACGTAGGAACAAAGTCTGATCACAGGACAGTTTCTGACTCTCAGATTGATATCTCAGCTTTATCCCTGTCGAACTCTCATCCAAACCTAGACCTATGATGATAAAAGGAGGGAATGGAAATAAAGCCTTTAATGAACCCTCTACAAAAAATGTCTAAGGCATAACTAACGCCTCTTTTATGCTTCTCTTTCAGTGTCTCCCAAGTGGTGAGAGACAACCCTCTTCGTTCCTAACAAAATTCATCACCACCTTGTCATCTCATCTCTGGTATTCTGTGGGCCTATTTTAATTTTTATCATCCTGTATTCTTTTTCTTAAGACAGGTACACAAATTTTTTATGCATCAGGGAGCACAGAAGATCTATTTGCCCTTGCCAATAGCATCCCCTGCCACCAAGGAAGTGTGCAATTTTGGTCTGGTGACTTAGTCATTCCTAGGGACAAGGGACTCCTCTGCCTAATTAATCTCATTGAGCAAATTCATCACATCTGCAGAACCAGCTCTTTTCAGGGCCAGTTCCCGTTGTTTTCAGAGCACATATCATAGATTAATGCCTCACAAGACATTTCTGGCTGGAAATTTTATTCTAGAAGTGCAGAAGTGGTAAATGCATGTGAACTGGCTACTACGGCACAGACGGCCCTGTGTCTGGACCACTGGAAAATGAGAATTCATCAGCTGCCCGTCTTCATTTACTGGGTATTTAAGAATCTCTAGGAGAGAAACGCAATTTGAATTTATAGCAATTTAATTAAATTCAGTAAAAAAAAATCGTGTTTGCTATCAGCTATTCACTGTTAGTATAGAGAATATTTATAAGACTCAAAAAATGTGTTTAAAACAGAGGTCACATATGATGTCTTCTAGAATCTATTAATATACTGCTTTATTTCTCAAAGAAAAGCGATGTCTGACTGTAGACATCTGGAAAAAATTTCCTGCAGAAGGCAATTTCAGAGACTTCTGGAGGGTGAGAAAGAAGTGCTGATGGTGCAGGAATAATTGGAGTAAGAAGTTATTCTGTTCAGGATGGGGTGAGAAGTATTTTCTGCTTACTACGTTGGAAGAAATGGATAATCCATATGTAGGTCATGGTAATTCCATTGGCCAGCACTTCACCTTCTACTACTTTGTCACACTTGCTTATTTCTAAATGAGCTCTTTTCTAATTCGCGCTCACAGACCAACTTCATGCACAAGAACTCATCTGACATCTCTATATGGTACGCTGCTTTGGGTATGAAAGAGACAGACACAACAGCTATGGTTCCCACACTAAACAACTTTGACTTTAAAAAGTCTCCACATATATTCTCTTATGTGGTTTCCATGTTTGCTCTTTGAATTTCATTTAGTAGAAATATCCTTTTCATCATTTGACAAAGGAGGGTATAGCAATTTCCATGAATATTGGCAGCAGGTAAACCAGGAATTGGGTGTCTAGCTTGTTTCTTAACTGGCAGTGTAAACTTAGGCAATTTATTTAACTTCTCTTAGGCCCAGTTGGTTTAAACTCTAAAAAAATAAAATAAAATAAAAGACGATAACTATATATCATAAGTTTGCTTCAGTTATATACATAACTGAAGTAATGTATATAAAACAATTGGCACAATTACTGACACATATACAATTTTAAAGAAATGGAAGATAAGCATCACTTCCCTGACCAACATCAAATGTTTCTGAGGAATAGGTTTTACTTGCACATCATCTGATCGTGTAACCACCTGGATACAGAATAGCTACTGAAAAGTACAGGACATCCCACTGGCTTGTGAGTGGGCACCTTCATTTCTCCTTCAACAAAAGAACAATTCAAAAATGGGTGATATTGAGAAGGGCAAGAAGATTTTTATTGAAGAGTTCCATACTGTGGAAAAGGGAAGCAAGCACAAACCTGGGCCAAATCTCTATGGTTTATTTGGGAGAAAGACAGGCCAGGCTCCTGGATTTTCTTACTTGGATGCCAACAAGAACAAAAGAATTGCCTGGGGAGAGGAGACACTGATGGAGTATTTGGAGAATCCCAAGAAGTACATCCCTGGAACAAAAATGATCTCCACTGGCATTAAGAAGACAGGGGAAAGAGCAGACTTGATAGCTTATCACAAAAAAGCTACTAAGGAGTAATGGTTGGCCATTGCCTTATTTATTACAAAACAAAAATGTCTCATGATTTTTTTTTTATGTGTGCCATATTTAAATTGATCTCCTACACCAGAATTCAGATCATGAATGGCTGATTGAACATTTCGTTTGGACAGTCCTAATTTAAATAAGATTGGTTTGTGGTTAAATGAATATGATCAGCTTTCTGAACTTCGATAGTAAATCTGGTTCAGGAAATGCTGTTACTGTTTTTGCCTTCTGAAAATATGACTGGAATTGATTAGTAATGGTCAGCTTTCCACAGAGATGGTAAATGCCATCTCTGAACTTATACAAGATTGGTTTTATATTTAGATTTATACAACTGGCTACATTAATATATTTACATGCTGAGGAAATACCTTCCCTGTCTCAGAACAGCAAGACTCAGCTGTGTTTCTCATTGCACTTGTTAGCCTGTTAAAGGCCAGTGTTGAAGATAAGCTGGCAGTGTCCACTTCATCTTTTTGGTCTTAACTATGCCAATTTAATTAAAATTCCCTGCATCTGAAACGTTGCCTTTTGCTTAATGAAAGGCATTTTAGTGTGGTTTATGTATAACGTTAAATAAAAAATAATTAACACTTCTCACAAATGGCTACTGAAAAGGTAAATGAACTATTGAGAATATAAGCTTTTCACCAACTATCCTCCAAATTGGTCTGAAGATGTGTCTTCCAAAGCTAATAAGGATGCAGGTTTAGAGGTTAAGCAGCACCTTCTGGACTCTCCTGCAATGGGTTCAAGTAAATGAGGTTTGATTTGCATTTCTTGGCCTTATATTCCTGTGCCAATAGACTGAGAGTGTGTATTAGCAGGAGTTCTTCTGGCCACTATCTGGGTTAATGGACAACTGATGATGTCCTCCCTGGGCTTCCTTTGTCACTTTGTCACACTGAAGCACAGAACTGTCTATAATAACTTCAAATACAGGAAGGTCCACACACAAAACTATTTGACACTGTCATCAAGATAAGTCAGAAGTTCATTCAGTTTCCTTAATCATATTTTCAATCCACAAAAGCATGCTGATCAACCTTTGTGAAGTCATCACCATGCTCAAACAGAGCAAATGAAATAGAAAACTAACAAATAACTGACTTCCTGCAGTGAGCATGAGTCACAGAGAGAGGTGTTTTTATACACATCATGTCAACTGAGCCTAAAAACATTGGTCCCATTTTAGAAATTGGAAGATTAAGTCAAAAAAGCGAGAGCCTTACCTATGATCACACACAAGAGTACAAAGACACGATCCCATCCCTGGAAGAAATTCTTGCCTGGAGACTAATAAATATTTCAGGAGTCTTTAAAAAAAGATCAGCTAGTATGAAGAATAGACTCAATCTCAAGAAGGTCAACTCTCAAGGTCCGTTGTCCACAATCACAAAACAACTGGCAGCCTACCAATCCTCACTATGCCCAGCGTACACTCTGCCCTTGCAACAAGCTTGCCCATACCAGGAGGAAAGGTCGGTCCAATATTTATGATTCTTTGGCTGTCTTGTTCCACATGTTGCCATTTACAGGGCTTTCTTTTCCATTTCCCTCCATCTTGGTGTTCCTTGTTTAGTTAGTGGTATTGACTTGTTAGACTGACTGATTCCCAACAATCTTTTAAAAATCTCTGCTTTGAGTGTAAAAACCATCCCTTCCATGCCATTGCTTTCACTCCAGCACAAGCTGACTGCCTGGCATCCAACCTCACCTTCTTCACATCATTCTTTGATCCCACTGTTCACTGTTGATCATAGCCAATGTAAATGCTATCTGACTTCTCATTCATCCCATGCCTTTTCTGGAATCTAGATTATTCATGTTGTTCTTCTTCTTGGGAGACATTTTCTTTGTCATCTAACCATTTCCCCTGAGTGTTGCTTCCTGAACACTCCAGCAAGTTCTTCTCCAACAGAAGCTTACCGTATTGAATGCTTTTCTTCTGTGCTGATAAGATACTCTGGGCTTATCTTCACCACAGAAATGCTGACATCAAGCCACAGTTATCTATCTCTCTGTCTCTACTCCTTACTATATCCTGAATTCCTTGACAATAGGAGTTATATCTATTATATCTATCTGTCTACCATCTATCATTATTCCCCTGATCCCTACCACAAAGTACAGAATTAAATACTAGTAGCTATGGTTCACCTCAGTGTTGTGAAATGATTAGGACTTTTACATCAATGGCTATGATTTACTTTAATTGTTATGTTTTCCTCATATGTATTGGGAAAAACATCTTTCACTCATGTCTTATTATTTTGTCTATTTTTTATTTAGTTATAATGAGAAATTTCCTTTTTAATAAATATATAAAGTTATTAATATTAAGCTCTCTAATGCAGAAATTTTGGCAAGGTCTGTAAGATATGCATTTTAGAGCAAAGAGCCCATTTGGAAGCTTATAACATCTTGTGTCAAGAGATCTGCTTTTCTCGGAAACAGCCGCTTCCAAGAAAGAGTAGGGCAGATATCTGGAGGATTGCAACAAAATAAAATTTTAAATTAGATTGGAGCTCAGGTCCCTTCTGCTGGAAGTGGAAATTACAGTGCTGACACAGGGCATGGTCACTCGGTGATCTGAGCCATGAATCAGCACATTACTGAGCTTGCATCAGTTTTAGACCCCTAAAGCAAGGTTTAAGACACTCTAGTTGAAGTATGGGGGGCACGTTGTAACTGCTCCCCTTCTTTCAAGTGAGAGGAAGTCATTATATTTGGGGACATGCAAAATCTTAGATCAAAATTTGACTAATATTCTTCATTTTCTCATGAGGAAAAACTCAAGTATGGGAGTCCCTCAACATCACAAAAGCCTTTGGGAGAAAAGCTGAAGCTGAACATGAGCCTAACGAAGCTTCAAACTGTATGCCCTTCGCCTTATGTGCACTGAAGCCCGGCTCCACTGTGACCATCAAACCAAAGATCACGGCGCGTCACCTGGTGGGCTGGAGTAATTCCACGGGAGCAGGTTCAAGAACGAAGAGCAAAAACCTCCCTGTGGAACCCCAGAAGAACATGCGCGACAGGGGAAATGGTATGGGGAGGAAGTTATGGACACTGGAGAGCCACAGGTGAGTGGGATGGAGGATTGTTCCTGCAAAAGGGGTGGGCATGGTCCACAAACCTCACAACTCTCCTGTTATGCCTCTGAGGATTTCAGGTGCTGGGACTTTTACTTATGAAGGTGAAAAGCATTCCATAGGGTGCCTGGGTGGCTCAGTTGGTTAAGCGTCTGCCTTCAGCTCAGGTCATGTTCCCAGAGTCCCAAGATGGGTCCCGCATAGGGCTTCCCACTGAGTGGGGAGTCTGCTTCTCCCTCTGACCCTCCCTTCTCCCCTCTCATGCTTTCTCTCTTTCAATCTCTCTCTTTCAAATAAATAGATAAAAACCTTAAAAAAAAAAAAAGAAGGAAAAGCACTCCACAAAAGCTTCTAAAAAATTATTTTCAACTTCTTTAAGCCCACGTGCCAGAGTCTTCCTCACCAGCCTGATGAGATCATGTTGTGCAGTAGACATGTAACATTCACCACCAGGTTTGCTTGCTCTGTGTTTGTAAGGTCTCCAATTTAAGAGCTTAATAGACTCTGCAGAATCACTAATATCGTAGAAATGGGTGTGATTCAATCACTATGTCATAATCATCCTATGTTTTATGTATGGCCAATTCCAAATATCTTCATAACTTTTAACACATTCAGCTCTTTTTTTTAACACAAAATATTTTTTTAAGATTTTATTTATTTATTTGACAGAGACAGAGAGATCACAATTAGGCAGAGAGGCAGGCAGAGAGTGAAGGGGAAGCAGGCTCCCTGTTGAGCAGAGAGCCCAATGTGGGGCTCAATCCCAGGACCTGAGATCATGACCTGAGCCAAAGGCAGAGGCTTTAACCCACTGAGCCACGCAGGCGCCCCACACATTCGACTCTTGAAGCCTCGTATAACAGTAGCAGTTAAGGGAAGATCCCATTTTCCTAGGTGCATTGTTGTGCAGAGTACCCAAGAAGAGGTTCTTTAGGGGCAGTTCTTCCCGGACGGATGCCAGATGTCATCTTTTTGTCACCTTCCCACCAACAAACATCATGTCGCGTATTCTCAACTGTTCAGCACGTATTCCTGGGCAAGAGGCCTCTGTAATTCAACCAAAATGCCCTAAATTATCTTGCCACAACCACACCCTGGGGAAGAGCAAACAGAGTGGTTCACCAGAATCTCTTTTGCCTTCAGGATAAGGCAGAACCAGTCACTCTGATTCCTACTGCTATTCCAGTGCCATTCCTTTTTCTTTTTCTTTTTTGTTCATGGTTGTCTGAAAACAGACCTATTTCCCAAATCTTTTAGGTCAAGTTCTCTGAAGCATTTGGCAGTCCTCATACTGTTTCTCCCATTTAGTGTTTCCTCTTCCCCCTCACCTCATCCACATTCACCTGAGTAAAACAGACCTATTCTTGAGACCCAGTTCTGAACTTAATTTCTGAGAAGGCATTCTTATGGCTCTCCGTTACCATTACTCCGTTTGAGGTGAAACAGACCATAAAATTTCCAATTTCCAATTGCGCACTGGGTTCCTCTTTCTCTTCCATTGATGAGTAAACAGTTTGAAGGAAACCCTGACAGAATATCAACAAGCAGGTTTTTACAGTGTTTGACAAATGGTGGTTTCTCAGTAAATCACTGGTTAATGGAAAAACATGTCTAAGCATTGGTAGCTAGCGCTGGTGACCCAGAGAATTCTCCTACACAGGGTTCCAACAAGCTTAAGCTAAGGGCCTAGAACTGTAAAAAAAAAAAAGAAAAAAAAAAAAGGAAAAAACAAAAAAAAACTTGCCCCAATGTGAAACAAGCAGAACAAAGGTAATTATTTATTATAGAATATCTGTCTCAGTCACCTCATTCTTACTGTACTTCAGAGAGAATTTATGGTGCGGTTTTCTCACTCCAGGATAAAGGCACAAACATATTCCTAGACACACTGAAAATAAGCCTTAATGAAAGTCAAACATCCAGAAGCAGCCTTCGGTTGACCCCTAGCTGGCACACCAGGCCAGACGAGCAACGTGACGTGGCCGGGAAGCCAAAGGGCCATTACATGCTTTTCTTCGGAGTGAAAGGTACACAAATAGAATTTTAATTTGCCTTCTCCTCCTCAAAAGGTAATTCTTTCTCTCCCTTTGTAATTGGAAGTGATGAATATAAGCCCTTTGTATTCTTTCTTGAGGGACTAAAGGCATCTTTCTTACCTTGGTCAGTCACTCCGTCCGGGCCAGGGCTGGGGCACGGTCCCCACCAGGACTCTTATACTTTAGGACTTCTGAGTCCGGCTGAAGAGATCCTAATTACCCCCTAGGAAGCTTCGGTGCCACCTGAGTTCGTCTCTGCTTTCCTCCGCTCAGGTTATCAGCTTTCCAGGGTGTTCCAAGGTTCCGTGCTCCATGGCTGCCGGCCGGTGGGACTGGTCCTTGCCGCCCCGTGCAATAGGGCCATCTGCAGAGGCCGGACAACCCAAGCAGGCCTTTCTTTCCCCTATGCTTTTTTTTTTTCTTCTGCCATTTTCAAATGGTTTTAAAATATCAAATTTGCCAGGCATGCAATGCAGTTAGAATGAATCAATGATCAGATGGAGACATATTAATGGGGTTTTCACTAAAATGCCCAGAGTGATTTTTGAAGTAAGGGCCCAGACCAGCCAAATTGTTTAATTCTGTCGTGGCAAATCAACACATTTGTAAGAAGTTTCTAAAAGTCATCAGGATATAAAATGTACACTTACCCTAACTTATTCAGTCTGCCAGTAACCATCACCCTTAGCAATGATTGAACACATAATAACCAGGTGTCTTGAATCCTGACGATAGTGCAAAATGGCAGATCTTATTATCTTCATTTTATTGTTGTTGTTGCTTTAAATTCACTGCTGTGACTGTAGCTCTGGTGTCAGGCAAACGCAGTACACCCTGAGTAAATAAAACACACGCAGACAGTAAAATCAAAGCCAGCTTCAAAAACAGATCCAAGCAGGGACACTGACCCTACATGTCCACTGATACCAATTCTATTCTACATCTCCATTAACACAGCTTGAGGTGAAACATAACCGTTAGTCACATTGTTAATCACATTACAACTTGACCAACAAAAATACTCCAATTTGTGTTTCCCAGACTGATTAAGAAATTAAGGTTTATCATCTTTTATCTCTTTTCTTTTTAATTTTGTGAAATTTAAAAGGTACAGATAACCACCCTGAAAAACACGTTCTATGTGCTTATCTCATTCTTCTCACAAAATGTTAGCGAGGCACTATATTTATAATATTTTTGAACTAAAATATGCATCTTTATATTGATCCCTACTGAATTTCAAGTGTTTACTTGTTCCCATATTTTTAGCCTGGCATGATATTTTGAATATACCACCTAATATATAAAATATCCATCTGCCTCTGTATTATGTGTGAATGGGCTAAGCATGCATGATATTGTGTTTGATATGAGAGAAGAGCACAGAACCCTGTGGCATATCATCAGGACCCGCCTTCTAATTAGAAAGTGAAACACTTCTTGGGCATGGTTGTTTTGTTACCTGTAATTCCATGTCTTTGCATTACCAACCAGCCAACTTTTCTCCACCATGTCCCAGACACTGTTTAGAGTCATCACTGGAAATCACAGGAGATTGTTGAACTTCATGCAGAATTTTCTTTAATGCCTTTCTATCTATTTCTTAATTTTCAAGCCCCTTGACCTGTAACCCCGGATTAATGTTATGTATTCTGTATGTAGAAGCAGTGTCTTCAGAAAAGTGTTTCTTTCTTCCCCCACATACACCCCAATTTCATTATCCATCAAAGGAGAGTAGTAGTATTCATCAATGTGAAAATAAATCACATATGTTAAGAGAATAGAAAAGAGCCCCAGTTATGCTAGTCCTCAATACATACTAATATTTGCTCTCCTTCACTCCCATTAGTTTCATGGACCCTATAAAACCTTAATAATACTTCATCTGTGGGACCATCAGTTGACCCAGACATCATAATTGTAAGCATTCACAGTTAAACCAAACTAAAATAGACATTGTCATTTGTGAAACTAAACTAAAATAGACATTGTCATTTGTGAAACCAATCCATTATATGATTTATAATTGTGTTTTTTTTAACTGGCATAGTTTAAACTTAACTCTTCATGGTAGATAGCTTTTTGGGTCATGATAAATGCTTGGGGTCATGTATCTACCACCACAAGCAAGACACAGAGAGTTCCTCACCCCAAATGTTCTCCTCTTGCTTCCCCTTTCATCAGATGCTCTTCATATCCACATCCTGGCAGTCACTCACCTGTTCTCTGTTCCTAGAATTTTGTCTTTTCAGAATGCCATGAAAATGTGTATGAGCATAAGTCTTCATCTATCTTAAATACTCAGAGGGTGATTGCTGGGTCTTGTGGTTAGTGTAGGTTTAACTTTATATAAAAGTGCCATATTGTTTGCTAAAGTGGTGGTCCCATTTGCAGCGTGTGAGACTCACAGTCGCTCTGGATGCTCACCAATCCTGCTTGACGTCAGATCTAGGTATGATCAAGTCACACTTCATTTTAACAATTCTAGTAGACGTCTAGTACAATCTCATTGCAGTTTTAATTTACATTTGTTAATGACATTGAACATCTTTTCATGTGTTCACTTGTCATGCATTTTTGGTAAAGTGTCTGCTGAAGATTTTTTTTACCCATTTTCTAGTTGGATTTGTTTTTGTTGAGTTTTTTAAAGCTTCCTACATATTCTGCATATAAGTCTTCTATCAATTATTATTTGCAAACCTTTATTTTAAAAAAAATGCAATAAGCAAAAGATTCATCTGACCCCATATATAGTTCAAGAGAAAGACACGGTAAAGAACACAAAAGTGAAGTGACATTAAAGTTAGTAATGTCTCTGGATTACTCATCGCCAAACCAGCCAAAATGTCTTATAATATGCCAGCCAAAGTCTACAGAAACCCTATCTGACTCAAACATATAGCCAAAAGCAATTTCCCTCAGTTATAAAAGCCTGCAAGTACATCTGCTTAAGGCTCAGCCTAATGATGAATTCAGTGACTGACTGCTGTCTGCAACAGCAGGTCCTTACTCCAGATGGTTGTAGCTCTGATGGTTAGATTTGCCAGTGCTTTGAAGGAGCCCTGGCTCTCCTCTTTGGATCCACAATGCCTTGATCCCTATCTCTCATGAGATAAGACAGCTAAAAGCAATGAAAATACATCTTGGCCCAGCATTCACCAGCCTCTTCGAAGGGAACAATTCAAAACGCTACATAAAAAAAAAAAAAAAAAACATGCAATGCAAACCCAGACAATTATAACAGAAAATTAATGTCTCTGTTATTTTTATTCCAGACCTTTCAGGTCACTTTGCTAACAACAAAGCCCTACACAACAGAACATTAAATTGGCCAGTTGTGCTCTGCCACAGCTGTGGCCTGGAGCCCTATCCAGTATTTTTTCCTGAAATGGCTATATTTTTCTTTTCAGATCCTCCTGAGCTGAGGTACCCTGAAGATTTGCTTTCTTCTCGGTGCTCATTACTCACCTTAAAAGAAGCCTCTTCAAATTTGACTTGAGCAGTCATTGTCTTTCACGTTGTATGAAACAAGGAAGAAATGGTGGAAAATAGAGATATCCTGGAGTAGAAGGGGTTAGGTAGAGGGAGACTCAGAGACAAGGTTGGGGAAGAGGCTGTCACGAGGTTTCAGTGAGCCGCAGGACCCTGTGACTTGCCTCTGTGTTTTTAAGTGAAACTAGCAGATCCAGACTCAAATCCATTAAAAAAAAATTATCTTAGTAGACCCGGGTAAATAAAATTATTTCTAATATGCTAAACATATTCTATTTATAATGGTACCAAAATAATTTGTGTGTGCACTTTCTTCAGGGCATCCTCTTCCCGGCAGCAATTTTCTCACCAGCATTTCAGGCATGAGAAATGCACTTATGGAGTCTGAAATTTGTGCAGGGGAAGCTAAATAGTCTTGAAAGAATATTAACAAGGCCGTGATTTCTGACTTCCCAAACCATCTTGTCTTCCGTTTCTCTGAATGATCAAAGATTGTTTCTTAAGCCCTTATGTTCAATTTGCATTTTTTTGATAACTCTTCCCCACTCTGGTTACTTAGATTTGCCTTTGTATTCCATTAAAATCATAGACTTATCTAATTTTCAGGTACTGCCCCTTTCAGTTCTTAGGTAGCAAATTCTAGCTATCCTGCCCAGAGTTGCTAGACTGCCACCAGATCCCTCTTCCCCAAATGAGTAGTCTCCATTTGTGGCTTCTGGATATCTTGGATGCCCAAGAAAGATCCAATCTGATATCCTAGGCAATTAGTGAGAACATGCACATTATGATATGTTAAGTCATTTATTCATTTAATCTGTATTTAATAAGCACTACATATTACAAACTGAGTGACATTAGAATGGTGTGTCTCATTTTAAGGTTGCCTATCAGCCCCTGAAAGCCTACGATCTGAATTCATCTTGGCTGATAATTTCCTCTAGATAAGACCAAACTCAAACACAGTTCTTGGATCCAATCACAGCAAGAAGGTTAGAAGCTAAATTTCTAACATCTATCGTCGGTTACATTTTATTTCAACTCTCTATCCAGAATATATAAGAATCAAAAATTTTTTTTCTGAGGATTTGACCTTTAGATGTTGGACATTCCCTTAAAGGATAGATTTTACTCTTTCTATGTATTTCCTCTTTAGAGATCACCTTAACTGCCTATGCAATCTGAAATGTTATTTTGCAACAGGGAGGTTTACTAACCTATATTGGAGATATAGTTTGCCAACCGAGAGTTATTTGGAACAAGGCTGAAAAAATAAGTTGGGGCCCAGTCTTAGAGACCTTTCAATGTCAAGCTAATAGCCCCAAATGTATTTATTAGACAATAATAAAAAAATCTTGGGCACCTGGGTGGCTCAGTTGGTTAAGCGACTGCCTTCGGCTCAGGTCATGATCCTGGAGACCCGGGATCAAGCCCCACATCAGGCCGCCTGCTCAGCCGAAAGCCTGCTTCTCCCTCTCTCACTCCCCTTGCTTGTGTTCCCTCTCTGGCTGTGTTTCTCTCTGTCAAATAAATAAAATCTTAAAAAAAAAAAGTCTTTGAAGTTGTGTTTCTTCAATTTTTTTGAACATGTAATCATAACAAAGAGCAAGCAAGGTTAACCTCATAAAAATATGTAGTTTTAGTTTTTATATGCAAGAGACTACCTGAATTCAAAGAAATTGTTTGAAAGTAAACAGAATATTCCAAAAGTAAAAAAAAAAATCAAAAAGAAAAAGTAATTATTTTAAATATTATTAAAGGGGCACCCAGGTGTCTCAGTCACTGGGCATCTGCCTTCAGCTCAGATCATGATCCCGGAGTCCCAGGATTAAGCCCTGCATTGGGCTCTCTGCTCAGCGGGAAGCCTGCTTCTCCCTCTCTCACTTCCCCTGCTTATGTTCCCTCTATAGCTGTGTTTCTCACTGTCAAATAAATAAATAAAATCTTTTAAAAAAATAAATTAAATTAAACATTATCCATAAATAAATAAATAAATAAATAAATAAATAAACAAACAAATAAATGATACTATCAATCATGGTGGAAACAAAAAATGAATATAAAAAATACTGAGACAAACAAAAAGTACTTCCAGACTAAATAAATACTAATTTAGTCAATCTTGCATTAACCAGCTTTCCTTCATTTTATTTCCTAAAGGAACTAAAGTTCATTGATAGGATGATTCTTCTCATGGGTGGTGACTCTTCAGTGGATGTAATTTTCTCCTCTTTGCCCTCACTAGAAAAACAAAACAAAACAAAACAAAAGATGAAACAAAACGAAAAGCAATTGTGGGGCCCAAGAAAAAAATTAATTTTCTATTCTATCTCTGATAACACTGTAGAGTTCAGCCAATTAAACTTTACTTGAGCAAAGTTATTTCTATCTCAACATGCTGCTGGCACAAATACACAAGAACCAGAAAGAGGGAAAGACAAAATATTTCATATACTTTATGATAAACACACTCACTCTAGATTTTTGATCCTGAGAAGAATAAAGATGGAGATTAAGGACAGGAGAAAAAATAATAAATTCAAATGATTAAAACAGTTAACATCCAGCTCTGGAATTGGTCCATGTAAAATACATCTGTAATGATTTTTAGTTAATGTCTAACTTCTTACACTGTAGCTGGTGTTAGTCTTTAAAATTATCTTGTGCTGAGTGAAATAAGCCAAGCAGAGAAAGTGAAATATCATATGGTTTTCTTACTTGTGGAGCATGAGGAGTAATATGGAGGACAGTAGGAGAAGGAAAGGAAATGTGAATTGGGGTAAATTAGGGAGGGAGATGAAACAGGAGAGACTTTAGACTCAGAAACAAACTGAGGGTCATGAAAGGGAGGTGGGTGGGGGATGGGAGAGCCTGCTGGTGGGTATTGAGGGCATAGATTGCATGGAGCACTGGGTGTGGGGCATAAACAATGAATCTTGGAATGCTGAAAAAGTAAAATAATGTAATAAAAAAATTAAAAAATTAAAATAAAATAAAATTTTAAACATAATAAATAAATAAATAAATAAAATTGTAATTAAGTGACTAGTTTAATTTCTCAAATTGCCATTATATTTTCTTTTGGTGTGGACTGAGTTTAAATTATTAATATACTTGCAGTTTATTTTTTATTATTTTCTTTTTGTGAACAAATATGCTCTGGTTTTTGTAAGGGCTAACGAAATTAAGGTTTTAGTTTATGAGTTTATTTCATAATATTTCATATTATTTTGAACCCTCGATATCCTGTTTTTCTAGCCCCATTTTCCTTTTCTCTGTAGATTTGCAAGGACAATTAAAGCATATATCGTATCTTATTATCCAACATGTGAAGGCTCATTGGTTGTCCAAGAAGTCTTTTATCACTTTTCTATCCTTACAATTACTTTTTATCTCCAAATAATATTTCTTAAATGCTAATTTAGCCACGTGTTACCCACTGGAGTCTTAATGCCTCAAGAACAATGGCACAGCTCACTTCTCAGTGGTTGCAGGAAAGTCTAGAAAGCAGTGTTGAGTGTTCTTTCAGATACCAATGAGAGGAAGTTTATAGGGCCAGGACTGTGAGGAGAAGGAATTAACGGGCCAGGGGCCAGGATCTATTGCTCCCCAGTGAGCGATGAAAAGAAAATACACAAAACTAAAACCAGAACCTAGAAAGGCCTCTCACATATGGTACAGATGTCAGAATTTAGCACAGAAAAGAAAAGATTGGGGGATTAGTGCTACACCCACAGAGTGCAACTGAAAAATCTTTAACATTGCCGGAAGCTCTCTCCACATGACATTAAACATCTGTTTAAAAATTAATCTTTTAAGTGGATATTCCCAAAGAACTTTATAGTTAACAAAATGCAGACAAAAATATTTTTTTTTTATTTTTCTATTTTTCACAGTTTTGTTAAGGCAAATGTGGGTGCACATGCACACCCCCCACACACACACAAGCACACACACAGCTTTTTGTGTTCTATATTTTGCTGACTTTTCAGTTCCCATAGCCAAACACTTCTGTGTTCCATATGCCAATCATACATGGTAATGAAATAGTTGAAGCACACAATTAGACAAATAGGCAGACACATACATGTGTGCACACACATACACACACACAGAGGCATGCTGGGAAAGAACTGGTTCTTTTGTTTGATTTTTAGGAACTGTCAGAAATTCTGATTCCTCTCTAGATAGTAATGAAAATGAAATCAAGGGCACCTGGGTGGGTCAGTGGGTTAATGCCTCTGCTTTCAGCTCAGGACATGATCTCAGGGTCCTGGGATCGAGGCCCGCATCGGGCTCTCTGCTCGGCAGGGAGCCTGCTTCCTCCTCTCTTTCTGCCTGCTTGTGATCTCTCTCTCTGTCAATAAATAAATAAAATCTTTAAAAAAATGTTTAAAAAAATGAAATCAAAACAGAAGTGGTTTATTGAAGCTAATCTATGGAGCAGAAATTTTAAACCTCTTCACAGTGGACTTCTAGAGAATCGAGGTGGTGGGACTAATAAATTATCAGTGGGAATTATGATAAAAAAAAGACCTGTACTAGTAAAAATTATGAGGAAACCTCTAATCCACCCCTCAGAAACCTTGTAAGTAAATGTCATGTTTGACAAAGTAGTTCGGGTTGAGAAACACCATCTGTGAGGAATATTGGAAACTAGGAGGAGATGTCATGCTTGATAAAGCTGGTAATGTCAGTGCCCATCAGAAGAGCTGGCTAATATTTCAACGGCTCTGGGAAAAGAGAGTCAAGAGAAAAAAAAAAAAAAATGATGGGTTTGAAGGAAAACACCTGAGACCATTGCTAATGAAAACAAGCACATGAGAATATTCTGCATAAAAATGTTTCCTATCCAAACAAGTCACTTGTACTTCTGTTGGGGGAGCACACCTCCTAATGTTTAATACTCCCACTCTGCTTCCAGCTAACATCTTGATTTGTCCTCTGACATTCATTAAATATGGTTTCTCTGCACATACTCATATGCAAAACCCTTAAATATTTAAAAACAAAACAAATCAGGGAGCCAACAAATCGTATTCCCCATTCTGGACACATACTCCCATTCGACTCATTAAGTATATTTTGGGGGTGTTTGCTGTGGTGCTGGACGCTACAGTTCCGTGCTTGCCATCAGGGAGCTCACAATCCAGCACTGACGATGCACATGGAGAGGGATATCTCAGGACAAGCCGAGGTGGCACAAGCATAGACAGTCCACGGGGTCTGTCTAGGAGGGCATGGCACTAGTTATGCTGGGAGAGCTGCAGGAGCTGTGCTGGAAGGATGACGGGCAATGTTGCATGACCTCAGGGCTCCTATCTCACGGAGTCCAAGAATGAATCTTGCAGACACAAAAGGGTGAAGTGAAGTGAAAGTTTATTAAGTGAAGGTGAGAGCAGAAAGGAAGAAGCCGCTCTCTAGAGTGAGAGGGGTCCTGAACGGGTTGCTACTGAGGTCTTTCAGTGTCAGTCTTTTCTTGAGAACTGACCTGTAAGCTTGTGGCCTTGAGATTCTTGGGCTGTCTTGATTTGAATAAGGACTATTGATAACACCCTTAATGACTTGATTCTTTGAAGTCTGGTTGTTTTCTGTGATATACTGTAGTTGCCAAAGAAAACATACTCTGGACCATCCCAAGGCCAGGTGGTCTGTGATTTTGTATCTCTTGTTTTCTTGGTCTTAGCACTTCTGCCGGCAGGAATAGTCTCAGAGCCCAGCCAGGGCCTCCCATCTTTCCCTGTTTATACCTTAACTCTTCCCTGACGCAATAGTTCACTAGGTGGTAAGAATCTAGATAAGGTCATGTCTATATTTCCCTGAAACCCAAGACAAATTCCACTAATGGTCTTCTCAGTGTACTGTGCCTTGTAGTTACCTGTGAAGCAAACGTTAATTTTCAGCTGTCGCCACTTAACTACACATTCCATGTTGGTGGTAACAACTGTTCTGTTCAACATTTTATCTGCGGTAATTAAGACAAATTCAATAAGTTCAAAATCAATTAACTGACAGACTGTTCTAGAAGACCCTTGGTAATTTTTCCTTGTACAGGTCTCCTGATACCCATTCTATACTTAATGGTACTTCCCTTTACTCAAACATA
>PITA01000003.1:204734-378922 GCA_004023965.1 Spilogale gracilis
GGAGGGGAGGGGAAGGGAAGGGAAGGGAAGGGAGACAAAAACTTGCTTCAGTGTGTGTTTGCTCCCTGTCCCTGCAGCTATAAGGATGGACAGGAAGCTGGGCGCTCAAGTAACCTTAAATGGGGTAATGTAGTTATGAAATTAGGTTATGAAATTGGTCTTTCCTTTGAAAATTTGTCTTCAGTATGAAAGAAAAAAACTTTTGTTTTTGTTTCTCTCCAAAACTAGGAGTCAAGGACTGCTCAGACTTTTGGGAAACAAAACCAAAAAAATTCACAAAGCAAAAGACTACAATATGTCAGTAGAGGGCTGTATTTAGTGTAAATATTATCTGTTTGTTGTTTAATATCATTTGGTAAAGGACAAAGGGCAGTAGATATGTACCTAGCTTCTGGCTTAAGTCTCCTATGCCATACAATTCCTCTTCATTCTGATTTTAAAGAATCAAAATTAAATTCGGTCAGGATTTTGGCCAGCACTTAAAACTTTAAGTACATAGAGATTAATAAGTAAGGAAAACATAATAAAAAGGATCACTATTCTTTTCCAGAAGCTTTCCATGTACAGACAATATGCTGGCCTTGAAGGGACAGCATTGACCGCCCCCCTGCCCCCAAGAACTCCATTCAGTTATGTGAGAAGTTTTAAGTACTGGGTTGAAAAGAGTGACCACTGGGTCAAAATAACAAGGGATGCTAATAGCCTATACAAAATGTAGGGGGACACAAAGGTAGGGGGACACATGGCTAGTGGGGCCAACACAGGCATAATTACACAGTTTTGGTAGATATGGCTGTCTTGAAAAGAAATATCTGGAATTAGAAAGAGAGAAAAACATGACCTACCTATGTTGTGATCATGGGTGACTTAAATAGAACTAGAGATGAACATCTACTATAATTCAACATCAGATGAGTTTTACCGTTTTGAAGGCAAACATGCTGACAACAACATTAGGACTTATCTTTTAATAAGTTATCTAAGAAAGACAATCTCTAAGTGTCTTGGTGATATATATGTGCCTATTAGAAATAAGATACAGCCACATATTCACTAAACTGGAGAGAAAGAAAAAAGTAGCAACTCTGAATTTGAGTCATCTTGGTATTAGGGCAAAATAGTTTAAGTTCAAATAGTGTTGTGTTTATATTCCAAAAAATCCATTTGCTCATTGGGTAAAACAGAAATCAAATACACATACCTACTTTGCAGACTTTTTGTGGATATTAGAACAGTACCTATTGCACATAGTTGGTAAATAAAATTTGCCACAGATTGGCCTCCACAAAATAGGATTCCCATCTCCTTCTCTTCATTTTTTCTTATGACTTCTCTCCTTTTTGTGTTTCTTTCTTTACTACACCTTCCCCACTTGTGAAGGCTGGCATAAAGCATCTAGTGGTTAGATGATGGTGATCCTTAGTATTGCTGCTAGAGCAGTATTTGATGTTCTACCCAGGAAGCAACTAGCAAGAGAAGTGAGGGGATCTATTTTTGTTCCAAATTGAACACACAAGGGAATCATACAGCAGAAAGGGGTTTAGAGGGCCTTCTGCTCACCACATGTCTCAGATTTTATTGATCACCAAATGCCGGAGCTCACAAAGAAGACAGGTATAGACCATAAAGATGGAAGTGAGACAGACCCATGGAGACTCAGTCCCACAGCGTTACTCCCATTAGAAAGAACAGGGAATTAGTGTTCTGTAAAGAAAATGTGAGAAAAACAAATATATGGTAAAAAAAAAAAATAAATGAATAAACAAACAAACAAATAAAAAAATAAATCTCAATTAAGGTACCTTGTTTGAAGACTAAGGAAAACTAACACCATTTTGTTATAAATTATAAGGGCTAGGATCAAAGAAATGGGCTTATAAACTGGCCAGAGTGTGTAAGCACTGTACTTTGAAAGTTATGTTGACATTATTTACTCTGCCTGAGACTGTTACACATCAAATGTTTTCTCTGCATTGTCTTCAGCTTCGGACATTTCTCTCCCTTTTAATCACTGCTTAATTTTAGGCATTGTCTGTTCTGTGGCTTATTGTCTCAGAAGTTATTAGTTTTTAAGGAATGTTCTGATAAATTCTATCAATGCAAGGCACTCTTTTCTCTTTGTATAATCATTATATAATCATTATGTAACTAACTTTTGGGTGACTGTATTAAAGGAAACTTGCAGAAAAAAAACCTGAACACTGTAAATGTGGTTCCAGCATCTTCAGGGATCCATCTTTTTGAGAAGTTAGTTGTCATTTTATTACTGCTTTTTAAAAGATGTGGGTTTTTTGTTTGTATATTTGTTTGTGTTGCCTTTTTTTTTTTTTTTCCCTCCTGGTGCTTTTAAGATTTTCACTTTGTCAATGACTTCCCTCCCTTTTGTTTCAATGTGCCTATTACCTTATACTTTCTGTGTTTATTCTATTTGGTGTGGTGTTCATGTCTTTCCTCAGCTTTTGGAAATACTGGACCATTAACTCTGTGCCCTAATCTTTCTTTTCCACTACTCTTGTTTTGGGAAATCAATTACATGTCTTTTTTCCCATCCTCTTCCATATGTGTTTTCCATCTCTCTTAGAATTTCAATTTGGATTATTTTCCTGTGAACCCATCTTATTTGTCAATCCTCTATTCCAGTGTCCAATCTGCCATTCTACCCATCCAGTACAGTCATAATTTAGAGCACTGACTCAATCTATTTGTATTTGTGTTTGTTCCCTTTGTATAGACTGCAATTCTATGTTTAAAATGTCGGTTGTCCCATCTATTATCTTGTCATGTTAATCATGGTTATTTTAAAGTTATGTGTGGTAACTCTAACATCTAGGTTACCTGTGAATCTGTGACTACTGTCTGGCTTTTCTGCTATCGATGTGGCTGTTCCATTTGCTTGTTTGTTTAGTGAATGCAAGACATGTGGACTGAACAATTTTGGGGATTCCAAAACCTCCTTAGCTTCTGGCAGGTCATTTGCATAGAGATACATCATATAAATCTAATTAGGTCTTGAATTAAGTAGACCTAACTTACCAGACTTTATACAGGGTCATTTTTTTTCCTTATCCCTTCTTTCTCCTGGGATTTATTCCAGAAGCCTTCTCTTTTGGCTGGCTATGACCTCCAGTTTTCATCTCCCTGGTACCATGAAGGTGCCAAAAGCCCTGTTAATATTTTCATCTCCTAGATTCTGCTTTCTGCGTGGGTTCTCTATCTCTTGCCATATGCTACTTCTGAAACAGTGTAAAATGTTGTGCTCATTTCAGTATAGAAATATCTTCCATGATTTCTTTATGGAAGCTTGACTGCTCAAGTTCTGGTTCTCTTGATAAGTCTTTCATGCCTTCAAGTACATTTTTGGGGAGAGTGAGGGTATCGTGTCCAGGTTTCATAATTATTCTCAGCAGGAAATTGTTATTCTACAAGCTAATTTTTTTCTGGAACATGTACTCTATTTGTGTATTTTTATACCTAGCTATGTACTAATTTAGCTACTAGCTAAATTAGCTATTTAGCTATTAATTAGCTATTTACTAATTTCATGAAAATGACCCAATAGAAATGTTTCTTTTTAATTTTATTTTTTTTTAATATTTTTAAAATATTTTATTTGTTTATCATGAGAGCAAGAGAGACAACACAGGGGGAGAAGTAGAGGGAGAGGGAGAGACTGAATCTCAAGCAGACTCCATGCTGAGCATAGAGCCTGATGAAGGGCTCAATCTCACCAACCTGAGATCACCACATAACGAAAACCAAGAGTCGGATGCTTAACTGACTGTGCCACCCAGGCACCCCTATTTTCAGTTTTCCACATTAAGGCATTTAATTCTAATACAACCTTGTTGAATTATGATTTAGATGTTTAGTTTCTAGATCGATGTGGATGATATGAGTGCACGACTGTTTCCTGCAATGCCTTCCTGAGAAACAAAATGTTCATTCAAAATCAATATAATTTTTGGATACCTGAACTGAACGAGTCTGAGGTGGTCTAAATGTACCATTTTTCCTTAGCATAATACCTTGGCATATATTTGTTACTTTTAGGATCATTCTGTGGTTTATACTTCAGTATTTAAAGCTCATTATTTTAGGATTTTTGATGTATGGAGTTGGAAAATTGGAGATATCCAAAGATTTAGAATACCATATTCTTGTAGAAAGGTCTGAGACTTGCAGAGATGACTGACTTTCAGATTATATATCTGAGGTCCTAAAAAACATGGAATGTCAAAATGGGAGTTCAACCCCAGGATTATCAGGAGCCTCCTTCCTATTTTGCATTTTGCCATTATGGCAATGAGGGAAGTAGAAATGAGTCCAGGTTTTCCACAAGTTTGAAATAGGATAGGTAAAACATGTTTGAAATCTCTGTTATGTGCTTTATCTCAATTAGTTAGTAGTTTATGTTGCTACATTAGAGCATAGGTGGTTAGAAAAGGTGGAATCTAGAAGAGATCTCCACAAAGGACTCTGACTACACTCCATCCAACATACGTACATGATGCTGAGCCTATACCTTGGAGTGAGACTTGTAGATCTTCATGAAGGTTCTATTGACCAGGACAACTACAGCATGATGCTGGTCCCTGAACCAGAAGGACTTTTTTTCATCCTTCTTCCATGGCACCATTTGTGTGACCATTAATTTCTTCAAAATAAATTGAAAAACCAGATTTAAAAAAAAAAGAAAAGAAAAAATAAAACAGATGTAAAATCAGTTTCCCATATGGCTTCTCTCTTTAAGTAGTCCTCTCCACTCCAAGCACAATAAATATATCAAATGAAAATAAGACTAGATTTCTTAGTTTATATATAGTCTCTATATTAAAAAGTCTATAAATAAAAATGGATTTTTTTCTTTATTGAGAATGATATTGAATAATACTGAGGTAACCACACTTTTGCCGTGTCCCTACATGTGATAGGAATTCCTCTGATTTTTTGCTTTCCACTGTAAGATGAACCTTTGGTTCAGGATAGACAATCTTTATTATATCAAGAACATATCCTTATGATACCGTTTTCAGCTTTTACCAGAAATAATTATTCCACTTTTCTATATGCTTGCTTATTACCAAAAATATGAGTATACTTTTTTTTCCTTCTATGTAATTATCTAATTATGGAAAGAGATTTCTTAATATTAAATTAACCTGAAAACTCTTTTGACAAAGTAAATTATAAGTTTAATATACTATTGAATTATATGCATGATAATTTATTTAAGATTATTATGTCTGTACATGCATGTGCTCATTCTGTAGTTTTCACTTTTAGAAAAATAATTAATTTTTCAAAATAAATGATGAAACTTTCCGTAGTGTTCTCTGCCCTAGAAAAACTTTCGTAGCAAGGATGTGTCAATACTAGATATCTGAAAGAATTAAACGTAGAAAAATCAGGACTTTATTTTAATTCTTTGGAATTTTTAAAACTTAGAGTACCTAATATTTATGATTTATGTTTTCTACTTTTGTTTTTTTCCAGAGAGAGAGAAAGAGGTATGCATGTGGTGTGAGAAGGGACAGAGGGGGATGGAGAGAGAGATTCTTAAGCAATCTCCACATCCAAAGCAGTTATCTACCTGGGACTCCACCTTACAACCCTGAGATCATAACCTGAGCTGAAACCAAGAGTCGGACACTTAACTGACAGAGCCACTCAGGCACCCCTATGTTTTCTACTTCTTATGATAAATTTTCTCTATTTCTTTTGTAACCCAAATCTAATTTACCTCCTAGCAGCCTACAGTACCTAAGAAAGTCTATGTAATTCTCTGTACATTCAAATTCATACATTTAGCTTCAACACCTGACTGTCTGGAACCGTGCTTGCTCCGCCCCTCCGGCCATGCCCAAGCCACCGGAATAAAACTTTGGTGGAGGTACCTGTGAATGTGAATGAAAGCCCCTCTGGGCTTTCCCCACCTAGAATCCAGAAAACCACATACCCTGTGGGTCAGGGCAATATGTCCTTTGTGTGCTTATTCAAGACCTATAGTTCCATTCATTCCTCCTCCTGGTAATCATATCTCTGTATCCCTTATCTGTATTTCTTGATCCCTGTGCCTCAATGGTCTCAACTTCTGTGAGTTTAAGCAATCACTCTGTACCCTGCAGTAACAATGCTAATCCTGTCTCTAGGGTGGTGCAAAAGCAGTTAAAGATTTAACTGCACCACCCAACTTCCTCACTTTTAAATAATAAAAGACTGAGGCCCCTGTCAGTCAAGAGAGATAAAGGCAGAGAGCCTTTGAGGAGGCAGCAAGAGGGAGACTGAAGGCAGAAACAGAGAGAGCCTGCAGAGAGACTGAGAGACAAAGGCAGAGAGCCTGCAAGGCTGCAAGAGAGCCTTAGAGGAGTGAGCAGGAGAGCTGGAAAACAGCGAGAGAGCCTGCAAAGAGAGACAGAAACAGAGAAGCAAAGAAAGCAGCAGAAAGAGAAGCAGACAGAGAGTAGAGAGAAGAGGAGAGAGAAGTAGAGCAAGAGGGAAAAGCCAGAGCTAGAGAGCTAGAGCTAAAAAGCCAATGCTAAAAAGCCAGAGCGTGCGGCTGAGCCTGCTTCATAGGTCTCTCCCGACTGACTTTGGGTCTGTCAGCTTGCATCAGATTTCCATGTTCCTGTCATTATTTCACCCGCGGTTCCGGACCCACAACTCACAGAGGCTGGCTCCTCCGGCAGCAGCGAGGACACCTGACCTATCAATTAGCCCCTTGATCAATCAGCTATCAATTAGCTCCTTTATCTTTAAAATGAGAAGAAATGTTCTTTAATAGGATTTTGATAGATTCCTGCCACATGTTGAGGTCTTTCATCCATTTGAGTTCATCTTTGTGTATGCTGTAAGAGAATGGTCGAGTTGCATTCTTCTATCCATACCTGTCCAGTTTTTGCAGCACCATTTATTGAAGAGACTGTCTTTTTTTTACTGGATATTTTTTTCCTGCTTTGTCAAATATTAGTCCATATTTAGACTCTCTACTCTGTTCCGCTGGTCTATTTGTCTGTTTTTGTGCCAGTACCATGCTGTCTTGGTGATCACAGCTTTGTAATAAAGCTTGAAATCAGGTAATGTGATGCTCCTAGCTTTGTTTCTTATTTTCAACATTTCCTTAGCAATTCAAGGTCTTTTCTGGTTCCATATAAATTTGAAGATTTGAAGATTGTTTGTTCCAGCACTTTGAAAAATATTGGCAGAATTTTGATCAAGATTGCATTGAAAGTACAGATTGCTCTAGCAGTATAGACATTTTAACAATGTTTATTCTTCTGATTCAAGAGCATGGAATGCTCTTCCATCATTTTATGTCTTCTTCAATTTCTTTCTGAGTGCTCTATCGTTCTTTGAATACAGATCCTTTGCTTCCTTGGTTAGGCTTATTCCAAGGTATCTTATGGTTTTTGGTGTTTTAATAAATGGAATCAATTCTTTGATTTCCCTTTCTATATTTTCATTGTTAGTGTATAAGAACACAACTGATTTCTGTGCATTGATTTTGTACCTTGCCATATTATTAAATTGTTGTATGAGTTCTAGTAGTTTGGGGGTAATGTCTTTTGGGTTTTCCATATAAAGTATTGTATCATCAGTGAAGAGAGAGAGTTTGACTTCTTCTTTGCCAATTTGAGTACCTTTTATTTATTTTTGTTGTCTGATTGATATTGCTAGGACTTCTAGTACTATGTTGAACAATAGTGGTGAGAGTGGGCATCCTTTTCGTGTTCCTGATCTCAAGGGGAAGGCTGTCAGCTTGGTACTGACACAAAAACAGACAAATAGACCAATGGAACACGGTAAAGAGTCCAGATATGAACCCACAAATCTATGGTCAAATAATCCTTGAAAAGCAGAAAAAAATGTCCAGTGGAAAAAGACAGTCTTCTCAATAAATGGTGCTGGGAAAATTGGACAGCTATATATATCAAAAAACAAAATTCAACCATTCTCTTCCACCACACACAAAGATAAACTCGAAGTGGTTGAATGACCTCAATGTGAGGCAGAAATCTATCAAAATCTTTTTTTTTTAAGATTTTATTTTTTTTGACAGCAAGAAATACAGCCAGAGAGGGAATACAAGCAGGGGGAGTGAAAGAGGGAGAAGCAGGCCTCCCGTCTAGCAGGGAGCCTGATGTGGGACTTGATCCCTGGTGTCCGGGATCATGACCTGAGCCGAAGGCAGTCGCTTAACCAACTGAGCCACCCAGGCACCCCAGAAATCTATCAAAATCTTAAGAATAAACCTAACCAAAGAAGTTAAGGATTTGTACTTGAGGAACTACAGAATACTCATGAAAAAAATTGAAGAAGACACAAAAAGATGGAAGACCATTCCAAGCTCATGGATCAGAAGAATAAACATTGTTAAAATGTCTATACTGCCAAGAGCTATCTATATTTTCAATGCCGTTCCGATCAAAATTCCACCAACATTCTTCAAAATGTTGGAACAAACAATCCTAAAATTTATATGGAACCAAAAAAAGACCCTGAATTGCTAAGGAATTGTTGAAAAAGAAAAACAAAGCTAGGAGCATCTTGCTACCTGACTTCAGGCTTTGTTACAAAGCTGTGATTACCAGGACAGCATGGTACTGGCACAAAAACAGAGAAATAGACCAAGAGAACAGAGTAGAGAGTCCAGATATGGACCCACAAATCTATGGGCAAATCATCTTTGACAAAACAGGAAAAAAATATCCAGTGGGAAAAAAAAACAGTCTCTTCAATAAATGGTGTTGGGAACATTGGACAGCCACATATAGAAGAATGAAAGTAGACCATTCTCTTACACCACAAACAAAGGCAAATTTGAAATGGATGAAAGACCTCAACATGAGGCAGGAATCCATCAAAATCCTGGAAGAGAACATAGGCAGTAACCTCTTTGACATCGGCCACAGCAACTTCTTTTAAAACACGTCTCCAAAGGGAAAGGAGACAAAATCGAAAATGAACTTCTGGGACTTCATCAAAATAAAAAGCTTCTGTACAGCAAAGGAAACAGTCAACAAAATAAAGAGGCAACCCACAGAATGGGAGAAGATATTTGCAAATGACACTACAGACAAAGGACTGGTATCCAAGATCTATAAAGAACTACTGAAACTCAACACCCAAAAAGAAGATGAACACATCAAAAAATGGGCAAGAGACATGAAGAGGCACTTCTCCATAGAAGATATACAAACGGCTAACAGACACATGAAAAAATGTTTAGCACCACTAGCTATCAGGGAAATTCAAATCAAACCCACACTGAGATACCACCTAACACCAGTCAGGAAACAACAAGTGTTGGAGAGGCTGCATAGAAAGGCGAACTCTCTTACACTGTTGGTGGGAATGCAAGCTGGTGCAGCCACTTTGGAAAACAGTGTGGAGATTCCTTAAAAAACTAAAAATAGAGCTACCATATGGCCCTGCAATTACACTACTGGGCATTTACCCCAAAGATACAGATGTAGTGAAAAGAAGGGCCATATGTATCCCAATGTTCATCACAGCAATGGCCACAATCACCAAACTGTGGAAAGAGCCAAGGTGCCCTTCAACAGATGAATGGATAAAGACAATGTGGTACATATATACAATGGAATACTACGCCTCCATCAGAAAGGATGAATATCCAGCGTTTGTAGCAACATGGACTGGATTGGAAGACATTATGCTGAGTGAAATAAGCCAAGTAGAGAAAGTCAAGTATCACATGGTTTCACTTATTTACGGTGCATATGGAAGACAGTAGAAGAAGGAAAGTAAATGGGAAGTAGGGTAATTCGGGAAGAGAAACGAAACATGAGAGACTTTGGACACAGAAACAAACTGAGGGTCTTGGAGGGGAGAGGATGGGGGGATGGGAGAGCCTGGTGGTGGGTACTGAGGGCACCTATTGCATGGATCACTGGGTGTGGGGAATGGGCAATGAATCTTGTAACACTGAAAAAAAATAAAAATTAAAATTAAAAAAAAAAAGAACTCCTCAAACTGAACACCCAAAAAACCAGATGGTCACATCAAACAATGGGCAGAAGACATGAACAGACACTTCTCCATAGAAGACATATGAATGACTATCAGACACATGAAAAAATGTTCATCATCATTAACCATCAGAGCAATTCTAATCAAAACTACATTAAGATACCACCTTACACCAGTATGAATGGCTAAAATTAACAGGACAGGAAACAACAAGTGTTGGAGAGGATGTGGAGAAAGGGGAACCCTCTTACACTGTTGGTGGGAATGCAAGTTGATGCAGCTGCTTTGCAAAATAGTGTGAAGATGCCTTAAAAAATTAAAAAATAGGGCACCTGGGTGGCTCAGTTGGTTAAATCACTGCCTTCAGCTCAGGTCATGATCCCGGAGTCCCAGAATCGAGTCCCACATCAGGCTCCCAGCTCTGCAGGGAGTCTGCTTCTCCCTCTGACCTTCTTCCCTCTCATGCTCTCTCTCTCACTCTCTCTGAAATAAATAAATAAATAAAATATTTAAAGGAAATTAAAAATAGAGCTACCCTATGACCCTGCAATTGGGTATTTACCCCAAAGATACAGATGTAGTAAAAAGAAGGGCCATATGCACCACAATGTTCAAAGCAGCAATGACCACAATCACCAAACTGTGGAAAGAGCCAAGATGCCTTTCAACAGACAAATGGATAAAGAAGATATGGTCCATGATACAGTGGAATATTATGCCTCCATAAGAAAGCATGAACACCCCACTTTTGTAGCAACATGGACAGGACTAGCAGAGATTATGCTGAGTGAAATAAACCAAGCAGAGAAAGTCAAGTATCATAAGGTTTCACTTACTTGTGGTGCATAAAGAGTAACATGGAGGACATTAGGAGAAGGAAAAGAAATGTGAACTGGGATAAATCAGAGAGGGAGATGAAGCACGAGAGCCTTTCGACTCTGAGAAACAAACTGAGGGTTTTAGAAGATAGGGGTTGAGGGGACGAGTGAATCTGGTGGTGGGTATTGAGGGCACGTATTGCATGGAGCACAGGGTGTGGTGCATAAACAATGAATCTTGGAACACTGAAAAATAAAATAAATTATTAAAAAAATAAAAAAAATAATAAAATGAGAAGAAATGATACAGTTCTATCATGTGGCTGTTGGAAAATTAAATAATATAATGAATGTAAGTTATTCAAAACTATGTGGCACCTGATAAACATTGAAAAAATTATCAGTTATCGCTACATAAGGTTTTATCCTGAGCCATTTTAATCAATAGAATCACTGCTTATTCAAGAAGACCCAAGTCCATACTCTTTGTTTCCAACCCCCAAACAAATAATCCACATCAATGTCTGTATCTCTGTCTTTGACATTCATTTAAAAAAAAAAATGACTGAGGGTGTGTTGTGTACGAGGTACTATTCTAGGCACTGTGGATATAACAGTGATAAAAATGGACAAAACCAAAAATGCAACTTGAGCTCACATGGGGCTTTTATTCTAGTAACCTTTCCTCTGTCTACCTGCACTCCTTTTGTCCATGACCTGCTGGTGCCATGTTCCCTTGTCTTACACGCTTCTTGTATTTTTAAAATAAGGATTGTATTACTTTCCAGAAATCAATTACATTTTGCCACATATCTTTCAGTGTCACCCTTGAATCCCAGGCCAGGCTTTTTTCTTGAAAGTTTGGGAAAAAAAAAAGAAGACTTGAAAGACTTGGTTTGGACTGTGGTATGATTAGAGCTATAGTCTGAAATTTTCCATTGCACGGAATATATAGAATATATAGAATGGGACAGTGAGTGGAAGTCATGGCAGCCTGACTCATGAACTAGTATGAGGGTATAAAAATGAAGGAAGAAAATAAAAAAAGGAAGACTTGTAGTTGTAGACCAAGCAAGTATGACCAATTATTCATGGAAAGAGAGGGAAAAGGAAATTAGAAAAGGTGGGGCCATGAACTTCAATCTAAATAATTGAGATTATTAGAAGTGCTAAGAATAAGAACTAGAGAGAAAATCAATGACTAATTTTGAATAGTGAGATTATTTTTTTATATGTGTTGACCTTTAAGTCTTAAAATACTACCCAGAGGAAAAAAGGAACGTGAATTACTAGTCTGTGGCTCTACTGACAATGCCTTAAATTGTTCCCGAAATGCAGTAAATATGTGTGAACTGATTGAATGATAATCTTGTGATAAATCAAAATTTTATTTGTCTACCAAAATGTATATAATTATTAACAAAGGAGTTCTTTAAAGGAAACTGAAAATCTTAAATTCAGTTAATAAGTAAATACTCCAAATATTTTTAATTTGATTTTGATTATGAGTGATTGGAATAAACAGAGATAGGACATTCTATCAGAGAAAAAATATTAACAAAATGTTTAAAAGAAAGGCTAGGGAAATGTGTGCAATATTGAAACCAAAATTAATATCCAGAACACAAATGCTCTTATGAATCAAGATTTCAATCTAAATCAGACAATAGAAAGAAAAAAACATCAAAACATACAACTCATGGTAGAAGAAACACAAAAACCAAGAAGTATATTAAAAGGATGATCAATATTACCAGTAATACAATTTTGTCTGATATGATAGAACAAGTGAAATATTTGTAATAGTTTTAAGTAGGTACAGGTAAACAGGAAATTTCAACTGTAATAGTAATGGTATTTATTGAATATTACAATAAACTTTAGGGAAAATAATTTCTCATTATCTAAGTTCAAAATGACCAAATCAGTAAACACCAAACTCCCACTTCTAATAATCTGTCCTTTGAAAAATGACAAGATAAGCATGTAAGAATGTTGATTACAGTGTTATTGTTTGCAATAAGAAATAAATCACAAAGAAATTTAAAATCCATCAATATATAGATAGTTAAAAGTTAGAGTATGACTGTATGATCTAATACAATGAAAGTGATAAATAAAAAATAGGTGGCTCTTGGCACGTTGATATGAATCATCTCTGAGATCCATTATAACAATAATGTTAGGTGTAGGATAATGGTAGTTTAAACTCATGTATGTGTATATATAAATATGTCCATGCTTCTTCTCCCAGTCTGAAGGAGTGTAGGTGCAGGTGTGTTCAGTTACTTGTGTGTGTACACTTGCAGACAAATATCAGGAAGAATATTCAAGGAGTGGGAAACAGAGGCCACTTTGTGAAAATGGAGAAAAAGACTGAGGGGGAGGAAAGAGCATGCATTTTACGTTTTAGTGTCTGGATTTCCATATTCAATTGTAAAGACAATGTATTACTTTGAGGAAAAAAAAAAAAAACTAAGGTTCTTAGTTTTTGTAATAGCATACAAATGAAATAGGTAGTTATTTGAAAGGAGATGACTTTAAAAACTCTGAGAGTAGGAGACCTCATTGCACAGAGAAGTGAGACTTGTTTCTGTTGTTGTTCTTTTTGGTAAATATATCACTGACTGCTATACTGAATGTATTTATACAAGTAATGGAAAAAACTTCACGTTCCAGCCATTGCTGAATAATTCCTAGTGCTATACGATTCATCCAAAGTATAGGAACTTTATCTATTCCTATCTTGTTGGAAATAATTGTGGCTTCTTTAGATTCTCCATAGGTGCTCTTAGAGATGAATTAAGTGAATTATATCCATTAATATCAATAAATTAAAAATGAGAGTTAGGTGGGCAGACTAATGCAATTAACTGAAATTAGGAGAATAATTTAGACTTAACCACTAACTAACACGAGTTATGGCTTGTTTCACCCATAAAATATGAAGAGACTAATTATATTGTTTACATTTTTCAGAACTACAGATTTAAATAGTTCTAGAGTCTCATCCAACTATAATCTTCTGGAATTCTGTTTCTGTAATTGTAGTGGTTCCTTCAAAATGCTTCTCCAGTCTCGGCAGATAACTGTCTTCATGCGTTTCTGAAAAAAAAAAAAAAAAGATTTAAGTTGCAGGTGCTTATTTGGGAAATCATCTCAGGAAATACCAGTAGAGAAGTAGGGTCTTGAGGGGTGACATTTAGCTCCAGTAGCAGCTATATTTCCATTGGTGAAAGGGAACTCATGTGTTTGTGCCTATTTATATTTTCCATTCTGGCCACAATAACTGCTTTGTTCGTAGACCCACTGAGACACTGCTCTTGCTTCTGCCCTCAGGGTGAACAAATGTAGACCATGGTCCAACTCCCCTGGATGAATTATTGCATTCATATTGTTGTTTTGTGCCTCCTCTTGATAGATGCTCCTTGGTGGGCGTTGATACAACTTTCAGAGACCCACATGATTTATGCCCGTAGGCCCACAGCACTTCCTGTTTTCGAATTTCCACACTTAACTGCTTCTCTGTTCCTCTCAGCTAGTCAAGACATTGCCCTAGAATCTATGTGTATTCTTATTCCAACCAATTTTTCTCTATATACCATACTGATGACTTTGGGCAAGTGTCAGTAAGCTAATGACCAATGGTTCAGCCATCTGTTTTCGTAAATAGAATTCTGTTAGAATACAGCTGAACCCATTTGTTTAAATATCATCTATAGGTGCTTCTATATTACATGAACACAGTTGAGTAGTTACAAAAGAGATCCAATGGCCCACAAGTCCCCCATATTTGCTATCTGACTCTTCAAGAGAAAGTTTTCTAACCTTGGATCTAGTATATTGCTAGAATTTCTTGGGGAGAACTACTCCTCACTAGCGTTTCCCAGGGCCAACCCTGACTGAAAGTGTAAGCTTCAGTAGTGTATTTTTGACTGCATCAACATATCTAACCAACTCACCATCCATGACCTAGGCATCAGTTTTATCCTACTCTGTTGGTTAGTTTGGCAGCCCCAGTGAATCCACCTGTATGAACTAAGGGAGTGGTGTCCATGCATCTGAGGTAGGTGACGTAGGGTCTGAGCAGTTATACCTGCTTGTGCAACTTCTTTGTGCCCTCTGTATTAATCATGTTTTTAACTTCTATATCTTATGTTTTAGAGAGATGCTGCCCTCCCAGGGCTAGCTAATTCCCAAATAAAATAACAGCCTGCCTACAAGCCTGCTTTTCATATTCAACCAATAATCCCAA
Source organism: Spilogale gracilis (assembly GCA_004023965.1). Classification (NCBI taxonomy): domain Eukaryota; kingdom Metazoa; phylum Chordata; class Mammalia; order Carnivora; family Mephitidae; genus Spilogale; species Spilogale gracilis. Next base: position 219,798 of record PITA01000003.1, read on the forward strand.
GCCCACATTTCTCAACCATCTCCTTATCTAACTCACATATAAACCCAATATTTTTGCTTCCCTAAATCACCAAAGCCAGGTAGGTACCAGGCAACTAGCGACTACCCCTGTAGCCCCCAGCCTGCCAGAATGATTCAAACTGGGCAGTCCTAAAGTATTTACTCTACCCTACTTTGCTGTTCCCATGGAAACCCATATAAAATCTCTTGCCTAGGCTTTCCCATTGCTCCTGCTTCTCCTCTTGATCAAAACCTGATGCTTTTCCCCTCTGCTTTTTTGAGAAATGTAAGTAATAAATCTTTCTTCACTGGTATTGCCCTCTGCATGTCATCATTCTGTCACCTTCATAAATTAAAATCCCACGGGTCCAAATAAAACGCCCTCTGGATCTGCTGAAGTTCATTCCTGAATGTTCAGTCTCCAACTTATGATGGATTTACTGCTATTCCCAACCAAACTTCTCAGGCTCCCAATAAATAGATCAAAGTTGTAGTCTCACATTTAATGTGTGCTATGTTCAGAATTCCAAGGGGTCTAGCAAATGCAGAGCCTCTTTCCTGGTATTATGGAGTACCATGTACAAAATCTTGTCCTTTAACTTGAACGAGTTGTCTTGACATTGATTTCACTAGATCCCTAAACTGTCCATTCATGTAATAGCCCTTAAAACTTTGCAGGATTTATCCCCCCAGGCTTTGATGAACATAGATCTTATTAAGATACTGGTCACTTTTATCTCACCTTGCCCAATTAGCATACTGTCATCAAAATAGTAGGCCAGTGTGATATGCTGAGGAATTCCCAGACAATGGAGATTCCTTCGGACTATACTATGACAAAGGCACATACACTTGGGATGAGAATCTGATTTTGCACTTCTGTCTATCTTGGGGGATAGTGAACTACTTATGATCCTTCTGCTTGATGGATATTTTAAAGAATATTTCATCAAATAAAACCGGGGAAATAGTTGCATATCAAGTTGTAGAAAATGTGTTGACCTTTTCTAGGAAAGATGTCACATCTGGTATGACTGCTTTAGGTGGAGCTATCACTTAGTTCAGTTTATAATCATCACTCTCATCCATTATGGTCCTTCTGTTTTGCAGGCACTAAGCTCCAAGCTTAAGTGTGGACATGATAGGGACAATAACCCTTGCACTATTTTGCCTTGAGGATGGTACTAATCTGCCATCCCACACATGATTTTCATTTGCCATCTTGGCTATAGGTATGGGCATTCTCTTTCCCTGGTGTACAGTAGTTATTCTGGCACATTGCTATAGGTTCTTGAGTAAATTGGGGGCATTTCTGTTTGAGGTGCTTGCTGTGGACTTCACTTCATGGTCTCTAGTTCCAATAAGGAAACTCAGTAGCAACCATATTTTTCCTTTATAATAGGTGATACAGTAGTCTTTTCCTCTGCTCTGGATCTGTTGGTTATACAGGTAAAGCAATTCTACTGATGGCTGCTATTTGAATCTCCACTAATGGCCTGGTCCCTGTGAGTCAGGGTAACTTGATTAATGTTCTATATTTTTGGTAGATTACATTGCTTAGGTTCACCTAGTCTTTATTTACTGGCTGCTCTTCTAGAATCCTGTCATTTCCAATGGCACGAAGAAACACATTTCCACAGCAGAATGTGTTATTTTCCATCTAGGTCTACAGAAACTTACACTGAAATTCTCAGCAATGTCAGTACACTCCTCACTAGCACATCCCTTATTGCCAGTGAAGGGAGATTCTATGGTTTTCCCTAGGGAATGTGGTCAGCTGGTAGATTCTCAGCTGTCATATATCAATTTTAACATGCTCAGTTCTTTGACTTTTTATCCATTTATGAATATTCTTCCAGGGCATTTCTGTCATCTTCACTTCATTTTCAATATGCCATAATTTTCTTTAAGCTTTGAGAATCCATTTCGTTCAGCAGTAGACTGGGACTTACTTTAATGATTCTTGTCAGGACATTAAAGCCCAAATTACAGACGAATGCCCTCATATTCATCAAATCTCCAGTATCGATCCTTATGATCAATATACCACCAGGACTGAGCAAACTCCAGAGAAGTTCCCAAGCCATTCTCTTAGTTCTGCCAATCCATATTAGCCAGTGTATTTAGCACTTTAGTAAATACTGTCTTTTCTCCTGTAGCAAGGTCAAGACTTCCACAATGAGACACACTGAAACCTTGACCTTAATTATTGTTCATAAAATAGTACAAGAATTTTGACCACAGAAACAACTGATCTAATTTATTTTTAATAAGAAAACTGTGCATTGAATGAATGAGAGCAAGGACAAAAGGTGAGGGAAGGTGAGTCAAGAGGTTTTAACAAGTCAGAGAAGACTTGTTAAAGTCAGAGAAGAGAAGTCAGAGAAGACCAGGTGACGGCTAAAACATGAGTGGTAGTATAATTGGTGAGGGATAGTCAGCTTCTGGACATTTTTAAAATTAATTAAGTAACTAATCTATACACCCAACATGGGGTTTGAACTCACAACCTCAAGATCAAGAGTTACATGTTCTTCCAACTGAGCCATCCAGGCAAACCAGGACATATTTTGGAGTAGACTCTAACATTTTTTAACAGATTTGATGTTAGATTTGAAACAAAGATTATAGACAAAACTAACCCCCATGGCTTTTGATCAGAGCAGTTCGACTTATTGTTAATTGAGACAGCAGAAACTGAAAGTAGTTGGGTTTGTTAGTGATATAAGTGAACACATTGATGATTCTGTTGGATACAGAGCATGAAGGTAAAAGGAGTGGTCTGGTATAGAGAAAAACATTTAAGTCAAGTCAAAGTCAAAGGAGAGAATGTTGGGGGAGCAAACAGGTTCTTAAGGTCCGAGCTCATGGCCAATCTAACTTGATGTGTCTAAGAGATGAGAAAGAAAAAAATAAAAGATAGAGAGGCTAAACAGATAAATAGGTGGAAGATGAGACTGCAGAGCTTAATATTTTACTTATAACTCTCAGAATAGGGTATGCACAACGCCATTTTAAAATGGGGTTATTTGGGTTTTATTATTGAGTTGTATGACTTGCTTGCATATTTTGGATATTAATCCTTTATTGGATATAAAGTTTGCTATATCATCTTTTTATGTACTGCTAGATTCACTTTACTACTTGAGGACTTTTTTGTACTTATATTAATAAGAGATATTGGGCTATAATTTTCTTTTCTTGTAGTATTTTATTTGGCTTTTGGTACTCACTAGTATTATAGAATCAGTTGGAAAGTGTTCCTTTCTCCCCTATTTTTAGAAAAAATATGTGAGAAAGATGGGTGTTAATTGTTCTTTGGATGTTCCTTAGAATTGGCCATTGAAGCAGCTGAATCTGTCTATTTTTGCCGGAACACTCTTAATTATTAGTTCCATCTCTTTACTTGTTCTAAGTATATTTGTTGGTTTATTTTTTTCTTAACTCAGTTTCAGTAGTCTATACCTTTCTAGGAATTTATCCATTTTATCTACATTATCTAGTTTGTTGGCATACAGTAGTTACAATATTTCTTTATGATCCTTTTTCCCCCTTTTATATCTGTAGTGTCAGTTACTACTGACCCTCTTTAATTTCTGATTTTAGTAAACTGAATCTCCTTTCTTTTTCTTCATGGACATTCTAGCTAAATGTTTGTCAATTTTATTGATCTTTTAAAAAAAAAAAGATCTTCTGTGTTTTTTCTTATTTCTATTTCTTTTATTTTCACTCTTCTTTTTATTTGTCCTTCCTTCTGTTTTCTTTGGGTTTACTTTGCCTTTTTGTATATTTGTTTGTTAAAGCAGAGAGTTTCAGTTTGTAATTTGAGGTTTTTTTTTTTTTTAAATGTAGCTGTTTGCTGTTGTAAATAGTCAGATAACAACACTTTTCTAGCTTTGGTGTATTTAGAAAACTCCAAATCCATCCTTGCTCCCCCAGGGCATGCTGTGTTGCTGGCTTTCAGTGTGCTTGTGAGGATGTTGGTTTTCAAGGCTACCAGGGAGGTGAGGAAAAGATGATGAGAAAAAGGCAAGAAAAATGCTACAAAGCCTTCTGCTGTCATTGAGACTCAGCTCTTTTTCTGAATAAATGTTCCTCTTACTTTTCAAGCATTTGGTCAATTGACAAAGTTTTAAAGTAAATTGATGTTGATAATTTTTGCTTGTGCTTCTTTCTTTCAAGGAAGAATAGATTTTTAGAGATCCTTTCCCACCATTCCCACTGATCTCATTTAGTACTTTTATTATTAACCAGAATTCAAATGGGGGTATTCTCTAAGTCCCGAAGGATTCCCCATACAGATGTTCAAGAGAAAACAGGGTGTGGTGCATAAATAATGAATCTTGGAACATTGAAAAAATGAAAGAAGTTATTCAAAAAATACAAAAAAATATTAAAAAAAAAACCCCAGTAGGAAATCAATAGAATTATTGATTTGCAAATAATTTGGGAATGAGCTACCCAAACTTCATGGTCTATCTCTCTCTGACTTTCATACTTCTTAAATTACAGAAATATTCTTTTAAATGAAATGTTATGCAGATGTTTCATACATATGAAACAGTTCAAAACAGAGCTGCCTTTTCTTGAAGTACGGGTGAGATATTGTAGATTCCTGTCTGCTCTTCTCTGCTTGTGGGAGGTCTTGAGGCAACTCCAGGAAACCCTGAGCATTCAATAAATACAGTTTGAAAAATAAAGTAGCAGCTGAACAGGGAAGGTCAGTAGAGAGTGGAGAGAGAAGCTGGTTTCCTCACTATCCACAAATAGAGATATAGATCCCTTGAGTTCTAACTCAGTCCTCTCGTAGACCTTACTATTCGATGTTCCGAAGCAGTGCACTCTCAAAGTGGAACTACTTATTATTTATCTACTCATTCGAAGGATATTATAGGTAACAAACATGTTTCTCATTGTTCAACATGGCTGAGTAGATGTTATGAGACCTACAACCATTCTTATAATAGGTATGTCTATTCTGTTTGAAACTAATACTTAACAAAAGTATCCATAACAAGCTCGATGAAAAATACAACATACTCCTTTTCTTTCAAGACGACTAAACTGTAAATGAACCACCACTGCAAATTTGCCTTCAGAAAGTGACTTGTATTTAGCCTTCATGTGCTTTGTTTTCCTGTCAGTGTAATAAAGAATAACTAAAGAATGTTTATTAGCATCCTAGCATGGAACAATGAAAAATATATTTGCCTGCATGCAGACAGATGAGTTAAGTGACCTTCCACAAAGCTAAAGAGAAATAAGTTAATTGGTCTTATTAAAGGCTTTGTGGGTTTCAGTTTTTTGGTTTGTTTGTTTGTTTCATTGGTTGGTTTGGGGGTTTTTTGTTTTGTTTTTGTTTTTGTTTTTTTAGCGAGGGGGTTGGTTTGGATTTTTTTTTTCTACATCAGAAATTTCCAGTGAGTCTGACACATGTGTCAGTCTCTTTGTTTTGTAGGAAATAGCACTTGACTTTTTAATCTGCCGAAATAAACTTTGATATGTTCAATAATGGCAGTCAAAGCTGTTTTTATTTGTTTTTTAAAACAGTCCATGGAAAAGTAATTCACAGTTCTTTCATTTGCCAGATCTTCTAACATCTGTGTTTCTAAGTTTGGAGGGTATATCTTCAAGAAAAGAAACAGTCATTCAAAAGGAGTATGTTTTAAAAATCACAACAGTCAGAATACTCTTAAGACTGCTGCAGCGGGCCTCCTATCATCCCCATGTTGATATATGAAGCCACCTTCTAAGTATAAGGTCGTAAGTCTGGGATCTGCAAACCATACTTGGTGAGCCAAACCCAGCCCAGTGCTTCTGATGAGCCACAAGTCCAAGTTTTCATATGTTTTATTAGGTTAAAGGGGAAAAAAGGAAGAGGGCTATTTGGTGACATGTGAAAATTGTGGAAAATTCAAATTTATGTCTCCATAAATAAAGTGCAATTGGAACACGACCAAGCTCATTTGTTGACATAGTATCTATGGTGGCTTTCTGGCTACACTGGCAAAACTGAGTAGTTACTAAAGCTATGATGTTTACTACAGAAAATATTTTCCAAACTCCTTGCTAAGGTTACAGATTTAGTAGGACCACATGCTATTTCCTCTTGACTTCCTTATTCTTTTATATCACCTTTCTTTTCACTCACTCATATATTCTATAGCCTTGATTTCCACTTATGCCATAGTTCTTACATCTGAAATAAATGAAATGAAATGAAATAAGTAAAGCATTGTGCAAACAGAGGACACTCAAGATGTATCAACTTCTGTTTTCCCATAATTTTCTCTCTCATCTCCATGTGTCTACTACAGCACCAGAGAGTTTTAAATACACTGTAATTTCGATTCTCTGGGTGTTTCTGGTAACCAATTTTGCTCCTTTTCTTTCTATCTTAAAAGCATTAAAGATCAATTTCAACAAACAATAAAACTTGTCAATTCTGTCACCCCTCCAAGGTTACCATCGACAATACGTTGCCTGTTCTTTCTTCTTGGGGAAGCAGTTGTATCATTTATACTCTGATAAGACTCAATCACAAATATATGTTTCTTCAAGGCATTCTTATTCCTCTAGGCACAGATGCTCTCATATTCCAGGGGTCTAAGACCTAGAATATAAATAGAATGTGGTATACAGAAAAAAAAAAAACAAAAAACAAAAATCTGTGTTTCTGGTGAACATGGAGAAAAAAGGTGCTTGGTTTTCTACCTCACAAACTTCAGAGATCATAATTCCAGTCTAAATTTGGAGGAATTATGTTTCTTTGTTTTATCTCTCCCTGAAAAGCATCTCAAAATTGGTAGAAAATTCTACTAACTCAGTTTTCTGGACAATATAAAAGGTTTTTCATTTTATATGGACATGGCACATCTTTAAAGTATTGAATTTACTTTTTTTAAAAAATTTTATTTATTTATTTGACAGAGAGAAACACAGCCAGAGACGGAACACAAGCAGAGGAACTGAGAGGGGGAGAAGCAGGCTTCCCGCCGAGCAGAAAGCCTGATGTGGGGCTCGATCCCAGGTCCTCCAGGATCATGACCTGAGCCGAAGGCAGTCGCTTAACCAACTGAGCCACCCAGGCGCCCCTACTTATTTTTTAAGCACACATTTTCCTTTTAAGATACAGATTTTTGGGGCGCCTGGGTGGCTCAGTAGGTTGAGCAACTGCCTTCGGCTCAGGTCATGATCCTGGAGACCCGGGATCACGTCCCACATCGGACTCCCTGCTTGGCGGGAGGCCTGCTTCTCCCTCTCTCACTCCCCCTGCTTGTGTTCCCTCTCTGGCTGTGTTTCTCTCTGTCAAATAAATAAAATCTTAAAAAAAAAAAAAGATACTTTTTTTTTTCCAGTTATGTTTTTCTGTTTGTGTCTATGCAGGAGGGAAATATTTCCAAAGAGAAAGGAAAGCCCTAATTCTGTTTCTGTACATTTTTAATTATAGTCCAGGCTATATCCACAAGACCTAAGACCAATTAGCAATACATGGTTTGATTATAACCCATTTCTCCCTTTAAAGGGATGTTAATTTTCAAAATCCCTACAGATTGATATGAAGCACAGATGTGCACAGCAGTAAGTGCACAATATGCAGGAATGTACCTTATCTTCCAAAGTAGCAGCTGAAAATGGCACTCAACCTAATTAGCTCTCAAAAATGATTTAGAAGGACAGGAATTGGGAGGAGAGTCAGAGCCAGACAATATGTTGCTAAGTTTTGAAATAGAAACATGTCTTTAGTAGAGAGTCTTTTGAAAAGACTCATATGTGGGAACAACAATGATAGAAATCACTCAGGGGCAACTTTCATGGAGATCCCATCAACCTCAGTCTTCTTAAGACCATACAGTTGGCTCGGCAGGGCTTTGCTTTTAACCATCAAACCCTGCTTCTACAGAGTCTCTTTCTCCCAGCTCCCTGTCCTTGACCTCCATCAGTTTTGTTCCATATGTTTTAATGCTTCTTGTATGGGTGCCTTGTGATTTACTCACAAGTCCTAACTTCTAAACCCAACTTCTCCTCTTCTTAATCTGGGTCTTTAGTGAGGCCCATGACTTTTCATTTAAAGTTTTGCCCAGGGTTTCCTTGTTTGGGGTGGGACTTTTAAGAAAACTCCCAGGAGACATAACCCTATCTCCTTAGAAATGTCTAAAATAAATAAATAATAAATAGATGAATAAGTAAGTAAGTAAGTAAATAAATAAATAAATAAATAAATCATGGTGATGATGTTGATGATGATGAAGTTAGTGCCAATAGTCTGCATTCACAGAGGTCTGAAAATCTTCTCAAGACATTCTGCATTCTGTATTTTTTGAGGGGGGTTATTTTCTCCTCTCCCCTCTTCCTCCTCCTCCCTCTTCTTATTTTCCTTCCCCTTCCTCCCCCTTCCCCTCCATTTTTTTCCTTCTTCTTCTTCTTCTTCTTCTTCTTCTTCTTCTTCTTCTTCTTCTTCTTCTTCTTCTTCTTCTTCTTCCTCTTCCCTCTCCTCCTCCTCCTCCTCTTCCTCTCCCATCTCCTTCTCCTTCTCCTTCTCTTACAAATCAGGACTTTCCAGAAATCTGGTTTGAGAAAATACTTGAAGTTGTCTTCAAAAGAAAAATTCCCTAAGATTTTAAGATCATCAAAACAAAGAAGTATTGTGAAGCATTGGAAAAAAAGTCCAAGAACTGTCATGTTTATATTTCATAATACTTCTTTGCTTTGATGATCTTAAAATCATAGGGAATTCTCTGCATTGTGTATGCACAGATACACAAAGACCAGCGATATTTGAATACATATTTATAAAAGGCAAACTGTATAATCTAAACCCATAAGACAATTTAGCATATAGTAATTAATATCTTCAAGAACTAATGACTTAGGAAACAACAAACTTTAGTAAATACACTTTATTTTACTATTTAATATATATAGAAAAAAAGGCTACTTTTGTCTTTCCAAATAATCTAAATAGATTGAAACAGATTGTTCAGACATAATTAAATTTTCTCTGTTCACCACATTATTTAACTTCCCTTCCAGAGTATCAGTGTATATTTAGGTGAAAGACAGAGTCTTTCTCCAAACTTGAGAGATCATTAGCTTTGATTGGCAGCTTACATTTTATTTCTGGTCCCATTTTTTACTACCTGTATGGGCCTGGGCAAATTATCCAAACTAATTCCATTTCCACCTGTATAATATGTAGATGATAACACTACAAAAGGCTATAATGTGGGCTATAATAAGACCATATCAGTTCAACACACCATAGAGTAGACTTAGTAAGAATCAGTGCCTTTCCTCTGCCTTTCTCCCCCAAAAGTTTATTATCCCATCATCCCTGCAGTGCAGGTCCCAATATCTAACCTCCTTCCCAGTTCTTTTCAGATATACCCTTTCTGGCTTCTGCTTTTTCCTAGTTAGACTACCTGTAAATTTGCATTTCAGGATGACTTGTGTTTTGTAGTTGTTTTTCACTACTGAGAAGTATCCCTCATTCTTTCCTTTTTGCCATTCTTTGTACCTTCTGCAAATGATTGATGAAATAAGAATAATCATGCTGTCTTCATTACAGAATTCAGTGCTGAGGTGATTTCTACATTCTGAAGTTTCTGTCAGGGAGATTTACTTTACCGGAATCATATTTTCCAGTTGTGAAAGAGTGTGTTCCATATTTCTCTTAAATCAAAATCAAACTTCTGCCCTTTTTAAAACTTAAGACAAATAAAAAGTTTCATACAAAAGAAAATCTATATATTCTTCTCAACTAAGACTAATTATTGAGAATTTCTTTTCTCATCACTTAGATTCACCTGATCTTAGTTTTCAGTGATATTTCCCCCAATTGGATACATACATACACACTTTGTGTGTGTGTGTGTGTGTGTGTGTGTGTGTGTGTGTGTGTGTGTGTGAAAGAGAGAGAGAGAGAGAGAGAGAGAGAGAGAAGGGAGGTTTATTTAATATAGCAAGTCCTATAATTTTTTAAACAATTTTGTAGCCCCTATCAAATAACCTCTCTGAACTGGTCTGGAAATACTGAATGTATACATAACATATTTTTATATTTCTTAATCCTTCTCCCTGGTTGGCACAAGTAAAATAGATGCTGAGTGTTTTGCCTTCCAGCTGGTGGCTTGGGAATTTCTGTGTTGGAACTTCAACCAGAAACCCAGGGTTACCTTGGCTACTGCTCAAGGAGAGAAGCCAACAAAACAGTTTGCCTCCATCTGGATAAGCAGAACTTTAGCCTGTCATTTCTGAAAGCAGAAACATATTAATTACCAAAAAAAAGAGATTTCTGCAAACTTCTAGAGGGAAGTAGTGAAGAAGATTCTAAAGCAAAGTGGTGCTAGTCTGAGACACTTTTCAGTCTCCCTTAAGGTCAAGGTGATACTGGGCCATGTCAAACCTGGTGCCCACATGCCAGCACTTTGAATCTCTCTCCAGAGACTCTTCAAGACTGGAAGAAGTGGCGAATGTAAGTTATGATTTCTTTCTGTTACTTAAAATAGGTTGCCACACTTTGTTTTCGTACTGAGAAAGCTGAGGTTCACAGGGTATATTAACTTAGATCAAACAGAGAGTTTTTAATCAGTTTGATCCTGAATATAAACAATGTTAGTTTCCTAAGAAAGGGATCAGGTAGTGACTCTATAACCTCACAGTTACATTCCCATTCTACTACACTTGTTATCAAAGCTAAGTCCCATGAACTGTGTCTCCCCAAGGTTCAGGTGTTGAAGTCTTAACCGCCAAGGTGATGATATTAAGGGGTGGGGCCTTTGGAATAGTGCTCTTATTAAAGAGACCCTAAGAGCAACTTTGCTGTTTCCACCAAGTGGATATAAAAGAGAACAGGTGGCAACTCAGGACAGAGCTCTTATCAGAAGCCAGCCATGCTCGCACCCTGATCATAGACTTCTAGTTTCCAAAACCATGAGAAAAATCTATCTGTTGTTTATAACCCACCTAGTCTATGATGCTTTGTTACAGCAACCCAAACTGACTGAGATTCTAAGAATTTATTTAAAATAAGATATTTTAACTTGAATTGATATATTTGAGTCTTATGTTTTTTGTTTTTGTTTTTGTTTTTTTTTTTACCCTAGTATTCAAGTAGAGACAATATCCTTAATGGTTGACACAAATTAATTTTTTAAGCTGATGTAACTGTATGTGCTTTTTCTTCAAAATCTGAGCTTTATTCCCCCATTTGACTTGACCAATTATACGGTTTGCTCAAAATACACTGTAGCTGTATCCCATCCTCTCTGCATGATGTTTGTTCCGTTCATCAGATCATTAGGACCAAAGGGCTAGATTTCTATCCCTAAACTTTCAGGAAATATGATAATGCTACAAGATAATAAATCTTGTTGGAGATTATTTTAAAAGTAGAATAATGTGACAATTCCTTACATACTCTAGTTTCCCCCATCCTATTTGATGTTTCTGTAAATATTATACAAATCTGGCAATATTTATGCTTTTAATTGGTTGGGCAGTCTCATCTCCTTCAATAATTCAGTCATGTTTTCATTTAATATTTAAACACATTTTCTATGTCTGTGCCAGGCACTGAGGCTACAGTAGTAAACGAGGTAATTACTATCTTAGACCCCGTGCTGTGTGCACAGCCTCTGTTGTGCCTTGTTCCTTTCACTATATTTCCTACCTGTTCCACGTTTTTCTGTTTAGGACCTCTTGACTTACTGATCACTGTTGTCCTTACACCTGGACCTTTAATCTCATGTTACTCTTCAAGGACTATCCCACCTTGGATAGCATCTGTACAGACTGCATCCTGATACAGATGACCTCTAGGCAACTCCGGTCTCAGTCCTTCCAGGCCTCAGCAGCAGAGAAATGCCCAGGCTTCCTACTGAAATCAAAGGACTTGAGCTCTTTTTCATACAATTGCTCAGGACAGGGGTCTACCAGCAGGCTCTTTTTGCTCCTGCTTCAAGACAACCTCTGCAGTGTCCATGAAGAAGAATCAAAACAGCAGCTACAGATGACGGCCTGATCTGTTTTCAGGCCTCGGTGAAAATTGAGAATGGGATACCGATGCCTTTGTATGGGATTTCAAGGATAATGATAATCCTTTTTCCTTTTCTTCACCATTATTATTGCAGTTAGTTTCTAACTAGCACTCATTTCTAAATGCTTTACATGGTAGGATTCACTGTGGATGTTTTAAAAATTGGAGAGGGTAACAAAAACAAGTCATACAAATTTTGGCCCCCGTTCAACAAGAAGTCATACTCTCCAAGAAATAGGCTGGTACAGTAATGTCGAAAAATTCTGAAAGTAGTTCTTTTTTTTTTTTTTTTTTTTTAAAGATTTTATCTATTTGACAGAGAGAAACACAGCCAGAGAGGGAACACAAGCAGGGGGAGTGAGAGAGGGAGAAGCAGGCTTCCCGCCGAGCAGGGAGCCCGATGTGGGGCTCGATCCCGGGTCTCCAGGATCATGACCTGAGCCGAAGGCAGTCGCTTAACCAACTGAGCCACCCAGGCGCCCCTGAAAGTAGTTCTAATAAGACCCTCCTCCTATCATTATCACTAACACCACCAGTAAACATACACATACAACCACAGAACCTCAATTCAGTAAATAATTACTAAAAATAACATCCAACGCATATAACCTCTATAGCCTCCATAGACAGTAAATGTTGGATATAGATTTAAATCCAGGGAGTCTAACTTCAGAACCTATTGTCAAAATTGTTCTCAGTATTGCTTCTCAGGTGATTTTAAGAGAATATAATGCATTATTTCCTGCATTCATATTACTCTGAAACAAAGATATATAGAACTTCCATCTCGTGAGTCACTCTGCTAGCTGCTAAAGATTTAAGTGAAATAAGAGATTCTGTCTTTAAGATATCCATAGTCTAATGGGGAGATAAACAGAAATGTGTATTATAACAAAGGCTTTGATAAGTTACAAAGGTCTACCCAGTGATAGTGATGACTAACTCCATGACCACAATATAATACGTGTCATGACGGAACAGGAGGATATTTAAGGGATATAGAAAATTTATGAGATGTAGCAAAAGCAGTTCTAAGAAGAATGTTCCTAGTGATAAATGATTACCTCAAGAAACAAGAAAAGCCACCAAAAAAACAAAAACAAAAACAAAAACCTGACCTAACTTTACACCTCAAGGAACTTGAAAATGAAGAACAAACAAACCCAAAGTTAGTAGAAGGAAGGAAGAAACAGAGATTAGAGCAGAAATAAATGAAATTTAGACTACAAAGACAAAAGATAACATGAATGAAACTAAGAGTAAATTTTCCGAAATGGTAAACAAAACTGACAAATCTTTAGCTAGACCCACCAAGAAAAAATGATTGAGGATTTGAAAAAAATAAAATCAGAAATGAAAGAAGAGATGTTAAAACTAACACCACAGAAATACCAATGGCTATAAGAGACTACTCTGAGTAATTTGGTGCACAGAAAAAAAACAAAAGAACAAACAAACAAAACAAAACAAGAGGTCACCCTATTAAAAGGGATGAAGTAATGGCAAATTGTATATCTGATGAAAGGTTAATATCCAAAATACATAAAAGAACCTCATACACCTCAATAGTAGAAAACAAACAAGCAATCAATTTAGAAGTGGGCAGAAGATCTATACAAACATTTTTACAAAGAATATGTACAATTGTCAACAAGTACATAAAAAAATGTTCTATGCACTAATTATCAGAAAAATGCACACCAAAAGCTCTGAACTATCACCTCACACCTGTTAAAATAGCTATTATCAAAAAAGACAAGAAATCAAGTGTTGATGAGGATGCAGAGGAAAGGAAATCCTTACACACTCATGGTGGGAATGGATATCAGCGCATCCGCTGGAGAAAATAGTATGGAAGTTCCTCAAAAATTAAACATAGATATACTCTATGATTCAGGAATTTCACTTCTGGGTATTTATTTGAAAAATATGAAAACACTAAATCAAAATATTTATGCACCACCACATTCATGGCAGTTTTATTAGCCAAGATAGCAAAACTACTTAAATGTTTATATGGATGAATAGATAAAGAGGTTTTGGTATAAAATATACAGTGGGGAGTGCCCAGATGGCTCAGCTGGTTAAGTGTCTGCCTTTGACTCAGGTCATGATCTCAGAGTCCCAGGTTCAGGCCCCACACTCAGCAGGGAGTCTGCTTCTTCCTCTCCTTCTGTCCCTCCTCCTCCCAGTGCATGATCTCTCTCTCTCAAATAAATCAATAAAATCTTTCACACACACAGACACACACATGCACACACAATGAAATTACTATTTAGCCACAAAAAAAGAGTGAAATATTACCAATTTTTGACAACACGGATGGACTTCAAGGACATTATATAATGTGAAATAAGTCAGACAGGAAAAGACATACCATACGATCTCTTGTATGTGAAATCTATCCAACAAGTAAATAAATAAATCTAATAAACAAACAAATAAATAAAATATAGAGAATAGACTGATGGTTTCCAGAGGCAGGAGGTGGGAAGTGGGAGGAATGGATGGGTTGTTCTGGTTTTGTTTAGTTTAAGTACATGGATTTATGTTCTGAAAAGACATTTAAGATGTCAACTGTCTTCCAGAAAGTTACCAAGATGGAACGGGAAGATCAAAGGATTTGTAACAAAACTTCATATAGAAGCAAATGGCAAAGATGATGAACTGAAAGCCTTTGAGAATAAATAACAAGATAAAAAAGAAGAAGGGAAGACGAGAGATTATAGGAGACTTTGATGACAAATCAACCAAATGCAACTTGTCATCTTCATTTGGGATCTCATTTGTAGGAGTCGAATCAAGAGCAAAAGTGTGATGGGGTCAAAAACTCTCAGACATTGGCAATTTGATTTGGTTCGTCTTAATATTTATAAAAGAGATGCTCTCTAAATTGTTTTTCATCGTGTACTTGCTTAATCTTCACCTCTACATGTTTCAATTTTATCATCTTTAAGGAAAAACAACAACTTATTTTTTTCACAGTGAGCTTCACACTTCACTGGGTTAGGCAAAACAGAAAAACAATTTTTAATGCAAAATCCACATGTTGGTGTATGATATAAGCTTCGGAGGAGTTTAAATAGAACATAAATCCTCTGGCCCTTGTGTAGATGGTTTCATAGTAGGAAATGATTTGGAGAGAATCTGATTAGTTGAAGAGGAGCACAAGGAGGAGTGTCTCATTTACTTATGCATTCTCAAAATTAATATCATTTTAAATGGTGAGCATTATCTGCATTTATCACTAATCATCAATTTCTCCAGGAGGAACTTCAACACCATGTGTAGAACTGGCGATTTGGAATCTGAGAAGTAAAACAACTTCATTAGGCATTTCAGATGGAAAATTAATTGCAGGGTTTTCTTTTTAAAGAATAAAAAATATATATTATTTCATATGTTTCAGAACTGAGATTTCTGAAACCAAGTTTATATCTGGGACTGAGATATTTGAAACCAGAAACCAAGTTTATGTTTGGGCTTTTAAAAGTTTAGGTCCAGACCTCGTTATCCAAGCCATTTTATTGCAATAGCTCTTGCTTTCTTTTTGAGAGTGATAAAGTTAGAACTGTGGAATCCAAGGTCCCCAACAAACTCCCAGACACTCTGACTCACCTTTTCTGGAATAGGTTCCCAAAGTTCTCTCTGTTTTTTGCTCTGGTATCCCTACATTTATTCTTTTCAAAGCAGCCAGAATTGTGCCTTTAAAATATGTCAGATCATGTCACATCACAACTCAGAATTCTCAAAAAACTTTATTATCCCTCGTTATAATAAACTCAAATCCTCAGTGATCAGAATAAACCATCATAAGATTATACCTTCACCACATCTCTTATGGCTATCATTAAAGACTGATTAGAGAAATAAATATAAATCTAGATTTTCAATAGTTGGATTTTTTTCTTCATGATAAAGTATGCATGAAAGATGACATCTTAAAGTGTGTTTTCTCAGAGGTGATTTTTGAACTTGAACTAAGGTCAAAATCCTGTTATAAAATTATTACAGGAAGTTAGGTTGTCTGAAAACAAGATAGGAAAACATTTGTAAGTCTTCACACCTTCCTGATTGTACAAATAACTAAAGCCCACTTTTTTTATGTTGCAGTTCATCTTGCTACTTCCTCCCCACCCAAAATTTGCTTTGTCTGAGATCCTTTGTGATCAAAAGGAATGAAGGTCTACTTTTAAGATCCTCGCAGATATTAGGAAATATGTCCTTAAGTAAAGTAGTCTTCTCAATAAAACTGTGGTCTCCTCGTTAAGGCCGTGGGTGCCATGTCTATGTATAAGACACATTCAAGTCCTGTCACTGGTTCCAATACAAGAAGATTTTGGGTGCTGTATATGGAGGGAAGGGAGAAGTTTGATAATCTTAAGGTCTTCAAGAATAAGTCACAAGATAAAGAAAGGGAAATGATAGCTCACGAGAAACTTTACATCAACTGACACCAACTTCATTTAGATTCTAAATTATACTTGTCAAGTTAAAAAAAAACTGTGTCATTGGATATGCAGGAGATACACAGGAGTGAGAAAGAAAATTGTGGAAATTTGAATACTTTCTTGATGTTTGATTCTATTAATTAATTATTCTTTGCATATGGTATGACAAAGGGTTTGCAGGTGTGATTTTTAAATTTACTTTTTAAAAAAATTTTTATGTACTTGACAGAGGGGAACACAGTGAGAGAGGGAACACAAGCAGGGGGAGTAAGAGAGGGAGAAGCAGGCTTCCCATTGAGAAGGGAACCCAATGTAGGGCTGGATTCCAGGGCTTTGGGATCACAACCTGAGCTGAAAGCAGACATTTAATGACTGAGCCACCCAGGGACCCTGAGAAGTCTCTTATTTTTTATAAATATGAGCTATTTACAGATAAAATTATATGTTTTCTGGAATTAGGATCCAAAGAGTCCATTGGATGGAACTACAAACAAAATAGATAAGGTCATATATTAACAATTTTGAACACATGAAACTGCATTTTACCATTTTATTCTACTTTTGTTTATGTTGAAAATTTTATAATTTGAAGATCGAAGATTATACAGAGGGTTATTCAGGCAAAGAAACATGAGGTGTAGCAGGGGATTATAACTGAATCGTATATATACCACATTCCAAATAACTCAAATTGAAATCTGCCTCAAACATCATATGGCTGAAAAATACGTGATGATGGGTGAGATCGTGCCAAAGTTCATCACTTCTTGATCTTTGGAGTATAGAAAAAACTTCAAGGCTCATTAGGAACAAAGAAAGATGTTTCTCTGAGAGTAGTTCAAAAGTAGTTTGAGCAAAAGATGGAGGATAATCAAGATGGGAGATTTAGACAAGGTAGGGGAGTATATGGAGGGGTGTGCAAGGGTGTATGTGTAGTCATGTCACCAACCAAAGAAGATAAAGAAATGAGGAGCAAGACAGATAAAAAAAGAGGAGATGAGGTAGAATCATCCAGGTAACTAATTCCAAAAACTGAGCATTCCCGGAGCCTAGAACTTCCCACGTTGGCTGGGTCAATCCTTACCCCCATGCAGTGTAGACAGATGGCCCTAATTAGACTGCTTTAAGAAGATGACTTCTTCCCTTGGGGGTGAATGATTGATTTTACATCCCAACCTTTGCATCTGTGAAACTAAGTACCATTCTGGAAATGTTGATTATCTGCATTGCTAATCAGATGTAGTACTTGGAGATAAAGCGTAAGAATTCATTAGCAGATGGACAACTTCAAAACACAGCACCTGTGAGAGAGATGGAGAAAATAAAATTTGATGAGGAGCTGTCTTGGGATCCAATTTTTGATGATTTATTGATCTTATTTGTGGTTCATTAAAAGTCACTTTTCTTTTAGTTCATTAGATGATGTAATTAAGGGCAGGATTTTGGAGGTCACAAGTGCTATTTTGACTTTTTGGGCAGCAGAAGCAAAGTGTTCTACTAATCTGAGGTAGAAAATATAGCATCTGAAACTTGTGACAGGGATAAAAAAAATCTAATAGTTACTGAGTTAGGTTTGACAACCCAGGATCATTTAATTTTGGAAAGAGTTTTGGGGAGACTAGAAATTTTACTCTGTTCATTCTCCTGAGTATAGCAATTTAAACTAAATTGGATTATTAAAATTAACTTTTTATTTTTGCCTATGGAAAAGAAAGCACCAATTTTCTTTCACATATATGTTCCCCAAGCATGTAAGTACATATAAAAATAGTGTTGAGATTGAGGTATTAAAACAAGATTTTTCCCTAAGAAATGAAAATATGATCAGAAAAGAATATTTCTCAAGAGAGAAGCTTCAGAATGAATGATACTGAATAAAGATGGAAGAGTTTCAGAATGAAAATGCACAATGGAAAAATGCACCAAAAGAGAACAGACCTATATCTACCAAACAGAAAACATTTGGATTAATCTTCTTTTCTTACAAAGTATCCTATTACAGTTGTGAATATAGATGTTGGTCAAACAGGAAAAACTGGTTTAGGTCACACACTAAACTCGGGTGAAATAATTTGTTTTCCCTTTTTCATTGATTGCAGCTTGGGGATCACGCTTGCATTAATAGTTGGGGTTAGGGAGAGGGGGGTGCCATAGTTAGAAATGTGGATAATAGGACTGACGTATTACTTAGTTGTTTGCTGAGAAGGGACTCAGTGCTTGAAGGAGAAGTCTCCTGGAGAGGACAGATGGGCTCTGTCTGCTGGTACTGACAGAACCGAAGCCCCCAAGTGCACCATCAAAACCCTAATCAGCACAAGCACCAAAAGAAAGAAGCGGACTGGGTCATGCTTATAGAAGCTAAATTTTAGTAGGCTGATCATTCTTGTAGCGTTGTCCTTAACAGTCCTATTTTATGCTTGTCATTATGGCATAATTTTTGAAAGTAATTTCTTCCTCAAGTTCAAAGTATCTACTTGGTAAAAAACAATTGTACTGTCATTCTAACTTTCTGGGGCCTTCTTTTCTCTTTTGTGAACATGTTTGATACTCATTAGAAATTTCTAAAAAAAATAGATGGAGTGGCATTCAAGAAGTTAACAGTGAGATTTTTTGCAACAACAATCTTTTTAGATAAATAGGCCTTGCTAATGTCACTCACCAAATTGTATATGGCTGAACACAAAACATTTGACTAAATGTATATGTATATACATGATATGCATATAAAATGTATACACCTAAATATGATGTGTCTACATTATATATGTAACCTATTACATGACATAAAATGTAATGTTGTTATATATATTTTATATTTCATATGTTTATACAAATATATGTTCACACACATATACACACACACACACATAAACACATATACCTTAAATGATAACTGATTTGTTTTAACAAAACTGCTATACATGTAGTTATTCAATTAAAAAAGTAAGAGTTTAGGGGCTCCTGGGTGGCTCCGAGATTAAAGCCTCTGCCTTCGGCTCAGGTCATGATCTCAGGGTCCTGGGATCAAGGCCCACATCCTGCTCTCTGCTCAGTGGGGAGCCTGCTTCCCCCCAATTTCTCTGCCTGCCTCTCTGCCTATTTGTAATCTCTTTCTTTGTCAAATAGATAAATAAAATCCTTAAAAAAGTAAGAGTTTAAAGAAAAGAGTAAGGGTTATAGGCCGGCATTTTTTTATAGGCTTTTGAATAATGGGAGATATATTTCAGTTAATAGACTATAAATGACTTCTTCAGACAGACAGAGAACCTCTTCTATAAACAAAATTATATATAAAAAAGTGCAATGCCAGTCTTTTCTTAGTTCTGTCCAGTTGGTGGGAAAAAAAAATTAGAGACAGGATGGCTAAAACAATAGTGAAAATGTAATAAAATCCTGGGTAAAGATTAAAATTGGGACACCTTCAGAAAAATTAAGACTGTGCTGAAATTAGTATTTCAGTCATATTTTGAAGACATTACCAGCTTAATGTAAATTGTGGGTGATATAAAACAACAAAATCCATGTCTAATGTAGATCTAGGTATTGATCAATAGATTCCTGATCAAATAATCTGGTTTCTAGTTGGAGAAAAACACTGGAGTGATAGCTGTCCTGTCAATAAGACACATGAATCGGGGCACCTGGGTGGCTCAGTTGGTTGGGCGACTGCCTTCGGCTGAGGTCATGATCCCGTAGACCCGGGATCGAGCCCCACATCGGGCTCCCTGCTCGGCTGGAGGCCTGCTTCTCCCTCTCTCACTCCCCCTGCTTGTGTTCCCTCTCTGGCTGTGTTTCTCTCTGTCAAATAAATAAATTAATTAATCTTTAAAAAAAAATAAGACACATGAATATATGTGCAAACACATCCATATACGAATATAAGTGCACATGCACACAAATATTGTATATGAGGGAGTTTGTGCGTGTAAATCCAGATGGTATTTGACTGCACTGCCGCTCAGCGCACAACATGCACTCTGCCTGAAACTAATGCACTGTTTCTTCATTATCCTCTATCTGATGATATGAAGAAACATTTATCTAGTCTAATCTGATTTAGGAAATGTCTTTTTGTAGATATTCTCTCAGTTTCATGGATTCTGCCACTTCTTCCCTGTTTGCCCTCATTGTGGCATCTGGCTCTTCAGAGGAAGGAGGGCTTCTGTGGCCCCATGGTATATAGAGGAAGCAGAGACCTAGAATTCTTTCTGCATTTTGGGGGTCCTTACTAGTCCTGGGCTCATCTGGCCTGCTGCCCTGCCCCGGTTTATTGAGAAAGCCATGGATATGCATGACTGTATGAGCTTAAGGGAGACAGCATGATTAGTTTACTTATACTATGAAATGATCACCACAATTTGTTCTACTAACATCCATCATATCATACAGATACACTAAAAAGAAAAGAAAAAGGAGAAAAAACCTTGTGATAAGAACTCTACAGTTTACTCTCATAACAACTTCCCTATGTACCATAGAGCAGCGATAGCTCCATTCATCAGATAGTACATTACACCCCTAGTACTTATTTATCTTATAAGTGGAAATTTGTACGTTTGACCACCTTCCTCCAATTTCCCCTCCACACCCTCTGCTTCTTTTAATCACAAGTATGATTTATTTTTCCAGGGGCTTTTTTTTTTTTTTTTTGCTCATTTGGATTCCTCAGGTAAGTGAGATAATACAGGATGTGTCTTTCTTATTTCACTTATCATATTGACTTCAAGAGCCATCCGTGTTGTGCCAAACAGTAGGATTTCCTACATTACAACTTCTTTATCCATTCATCCACTGATAGACACAAGGACACAAGTTGTTTCTATGTCTTGGCTACTGTAAATAACACTGTTACAGAAACATGGGGATACAGATGTACATTTGGATATATTCCCAGAAGTAAATTGCTGGAGCATATGGTAATTCTATTTTTAACTCCTTGAGGATCCTCTCTACCATTTTCCACAGTGGCTGTACCAATTTACAATCCCACAATGAGGCACATGTTTTCCCTTTTCTCTACATCCTCACCAGCATTTGTTATCTCTTGTCTTTGTGAGGATGGCCATTCTAACAGGTGAGGTGACATCTCATTGTAGTTTTAATGTGTATTTCCTTAATGACTAGTGATGATGAGATCTTTTCATGCACCAGCTGGTCTTCCATATACCTTTTTTTGCAGAAATGTTTATTAGGTCCTTGGCCCATTTTAAACTTGGGTTATTTGATATTTTGCTGTTGAGTTTATGACTACCTTCTCATTTTAGGTATTAACCCTCTATCAGATTCATGGTTTGAAACTATCTTTTTCTCATTCTGTGGGTTATATTTTCAATTTTGCTAATGGTTTACTTGTGTATGAAGCTTTTTGATCTTGCCCCGTTGTTTAATTTTTGTTTTGGTGCTTATGATTTAGTTGTCATATCCAAAAAATCATTACCAAGACCCACATCCAGGGACTTTATCCCAATATTTTCTTCAAAGCGTTTTATGATTTCCGGTCTTATCTTTAAGTCTTTAATCTAGGGGCACCTGGGTGGCTTAGTCATTAAGCGTCTGCCTTCAGCTCAGGTCATGATCTCAGGATCCTAGGATTGATCCCCCACATCGGGCTTACCGCTCTGCGGGAAGCCTGCTTCTCCTTCTCTCACTCCCCCTGCTTGTGTTCCCTCTCTAGCTGTGTTTCTTTCTGTCAAATAAATAAATAAAATATTTTTTTTAAAGATCACAAGTAGGCAGAGAGGCAGGCAGAGAGAGAGGAGGAAGCATGCTCCCGGCTGAGCAGACAGCCCAATGCCAGCTTTGATTCCAGGACCTTGAAATCATGACCTGAGCCAAAGGCAGAGGCTTAACCCACTGAGCCACCCAGGTGCCCAATAAATAAAATCTTTTTAAAAAAAGTCTTTAATCTATTTGGAGTTTATTTTTGTGAGTGGTATAAGATATTGGTCCATTTTCATTTCTTAGCATATGAATATCCAATTATTCCAGCCCCATTTATGGAAGAGATTGCTTTTTCCCCATTCAGATTTTCCTGAATTCCTTGTCAAATACTAGTTAACTGTATATGTTTGGGCTTATTTCTAGGCCATTAAGTCTGTCCCATGGTTCCGTCTGTTTTTATGCCATTACCATAGTGTTTAGATGATTATGTCTTCATACATAGCTTGAAATCAGGAAGTCTGATACCTCCTGCTTCATTCTTTCTTGGGATTTCTTTGACTATTTTGATCTCTTTAATGATTTCCTATAAACACATTTTTTATGGTAATACTGAATATATTCCAAACAATAAATTTAGATACACAATATAGTTCATATGCGTAACTTTCAACATGAAGCTCATTTCTCTTTATATACAGCTCCAGTGCCCCTCTCAGTTTATCCAGTTCAGTAAAATAATAAACATTCTTTTTACTGAAAATGCAGTGGGTAGGTACTCCTGAGTTTTTCTCCAAAATCCTAAAGCACTTGGATTAAGCCACTTGGTCAGCTGAATAGTGGAGTTTGGTCTTAAGGATTCATGCCTTGATAATTAGATAGTTCTAAGGCAAAAGTAATGGAGCCAGATGTTAGCATTCAAGGCACAGTTAAATAACCCATAATTTTTGCTAAGGGAATAAATCCAATAACAATTTTGTTTTCCTGACTAGGCTGGATTTCCGGAATGGTCCCTTGTCTTTGTGCCAGATCTGTCAGGACAGGGCTAAGGTAATCTCTAGTCACTCTAACCTTGAGATTCAACAAGGGCTATAAAACTTCCTTATCAATTTTCTTCAGAACTTTTTTTGTTGTTGTTGTTATTTTTAAATATTTTTACTTATTTATTTGACAGAGAGAAACACAGCCAGAGAGGGAACACAAGCTGGGGGAATGAGAGAGGGAGAAGCAGGCTTCCTGCAGAGCAGGGAGCCCGATGCGGGGCTCGATCCCGGGTCTCAAGGATTATGATCTGAGCCGAAGGCAGTCGCTTAACCAACTGAGCCACCCAGGCGCCCCTCTTCAGAACCTTTTGTACACATCTTGAGATACAGACAGAAATCATAGTTTTGGAGGTACCAGCATGAAGCATCAGTGAATGTAAAGTAATTGCCAAGTCTTGAACTGGGGGTCCAAGCAATGGTCCTTGGAGTCACATGCCGTAAATTCAATTCTCAGGGGCCTCTTGGGAGGCCTTTGAAAGGTCTTCACTAACATTTCCAGCATACTCAATAACTGGCCTAATAGGATGTTTCAACTGGTTTTACTTCTAGTTCTATAGTCACAAGATGATGCTTGTCTCCTAAAGTTCTATCTAAAGGATCTGTGGCATGAAATACATTTAGGATGGTCTCTTGATATGTTTACTTGGAGATGCCTTTGAGAGGTTTCCAGTCCACATTTCCTCTTGATGTTGTCATGAGTAATCTCAATATGTAATTCCCCCATACCACATAGGACGGTCTGCCCAGAGTCAGGATCTAGTGTCACTTTCAAACTGGGATCTTCATGCTGAAAGCATTTCAATGTATAATCTGAATCTGGGTTTTCAGTCACTGAAGGGGGTTCTATAGTTCTGAGTATGTTAAAACCCCAGTTGTCCATCTATAATATTAATGGAAACTGCACAGAAAGAATAAGTCGTCTTGTTTTTGCCGTTGGCTGATCAAAATGCAGAAATCGCTTCACGGACTGGACTGTTGTTGACATTGCTTTGACTGTTGGTCTTAAAACACTGCAAGTGGAGACGCCATTGCCTCACCTAAGTCCAGTGTATTATGGGATGCAATTCTACCCTAAGGGGAAAAACATAAGAAGCAGAGACAAAACAAAACCTGGTACTTCACTGGCCTGGGAGATGGGCAATGCATTCAACGCCTAGCCATTTGTCTTACCTTTCTAATGTGGTGCAGGTGGGAAGGGGGGGTGCTTCAGCCTCACACTCATGTTCTAGGATTCTCTCAGTAATATCTTGTTCTTGAATATTTGTTATTTGTTCTTCTCACAAGTGGGAGTGAAGTGAGGAATGACCTATATAGTCATCTTGGTGATATCACTTTCTTGACATTCTTTGGTTATAATGGGCCGGTTCCTATTATTTTCATTCTGCTGACACTGTGCCTAAAACATACATGACCCTTTGTCTTGGCTTAAACATAGGTAGTTCCCTTTGTCTGCAGAAACACCCGAAGTCTTTTGCTCACTCTGTATCAAAGTTTCTGAGTCTCTATTTACCTACTTTTGTTCCCCCAGCCCAGATGATTATTCCTTCTTCCATGCCTGGATGTCACCCCCTTTGTCACATGCTTTCCTTATAAGCCAATGGGATTCAGTCCTGCAGGGACAAAACAAACATTCTCTTGATTATTGGAAGATGAATCATTATCTTAAGATTTTGCTTGTTGGCAACACTAAAAGTTGTAGAGACAACTTCATTTATTTAAGATACAAAATAAAATTAGGCATATCCATTGTCTAAGAGTAAATCATTTCTAAAAAGGAAGTCCTAAGATTTTCTTCCCTCTCTTTCTCTCCACAAATGCATTCTAGGCTAATGAGCATTTTTCTCTTATGCACCTCATTTCAGGAATTTGACTGTAAGAGTTTGTTAGAATTGAAAGATCACTGAACTTAAATTTGCACTCACTGCTATGGTAAACTTGGACAATTAAGTTAGCTTTGGCTGTTGGCCTTTTTTATTCATATGAAATAGACATAACATCTGCCTTACAACATGGCTGTGAGCATCAAGTGCATGAAAGACTTGGCACAAGATAAACAGTGTGTATTGTTTCATTTTCTTATTAAACTCTGATGAATATATATTTCAATATATGCTTTGCAGATATTTTAAGTGAAATTAAACTTTACAATAAAAACAAAAATTCTACAACCATAACATATCAAAACTTTAATGTGACCCTTTCCATACTTGGCCCATTTTAGAGATACAGTCTGAGCACAGATATTTTGTCTTTAATTTTGCATTTAACATTCAATGATAGTTATTTTAACATCATTATAAAATCTTTATAATATCAACTAAATGGCTTTATATATTGAAGGGTCATTATTAATATTCCCCTGATACTAAACTCTTAAATCACTTCCAAATTTTGTCATACAAAATGACAATTTGTAACATTTGGAGTCTCTCTCTCTCTCTCTCTCTCTCTCTCTCTCACACACACACACACACACACACACACACACACACACACTGTAAGTAAAGGTTTATCTTCTAAGTACCTGTAATATACACATGCACCATGTAGTAAGGTTTATAGATTATAGAGAGGGGTGTCTCTACACGGAGTCTATAGGTCCTTGACATTTCTGTTCTATATATATATATATGTGCTTATTTATGATGCTAACCAAAGCTGCAACCTAATGGCAACAATTGTTAATTCCAAACTTTAGCCCTGCCTGAAAGCCAGCCAATCACAAGAGATATTTTTCTTATCAGCAATTATTCAAACTACAGCAGCAGAACTTTTCTAATGCAGCCTCCTGGACAAGAGCTGGAGGTGGAGAGGGTAGGGAATGAGGGGTGGTGCTATGCAGACTGACCGTGCTTAGTTCTGCTAAGGAGTTCCAACAAGCAAGAAAGAAACTGGTGAGTCGTCAAAAGGAGACATAAGGCCACCGGCCACCTCACCAGCTGAGCACCGGCTCATGGTACCCTGCCCTGAGTGCAAACACAGGAGTGTTTATTAGCAAGACCTCAGATATCCTTCATCAGGGATGAGAGATTGGGGTCCAAATGACAACCAGGCAGCAGGGCCTTGCCTGCAGCTAACACATTTAATCTTCCTAGTTACGCATCCTGTGGGTTAAATATAATTAACCTCCTTCTAAGTGTCTGGAATGAGGTGGTTGCATGTGTTTTTAAGTAAGAACATAATGAAAGCAATTATTACATATAGTTCCTTAAAGAGTAGGTATAATTGCTTATAAAACAGATGGAAATAAGAAGAGAAGGCCTCTTTTGAATAGAGATCATTTTTAAACTTAAAAAAGAGCTTAAGAATGTCTCTAACACAGAATTTTGCTGAAGGAAAAAAAAAAAAAGGCTTAGAAAACCCCTGGAAAACTTCCAAAAAGTAGTTTCATTTGCAATACAAAAATAACATTTTTTAAGAAAAAAAAAAATACTACCTTTACAAAGGCAAAGTGATTCTTTATTACTGTTTTAATTGTATTTATTTGCAAACTTTTGAGTTTAAAAATAGCCACCACCCCCCACCAAAACAAACAAAAAACAACAACAACCACAAAAAACCACAATGGCATTAAAATTTTGAATTAGAAGTAATTTGGAAATAATCTGTTTACAACTCCAAACCCATTTTTTACAGTCAAGGCATCTGAGGCCCAGAAAGTGATTAAGTGATCTAAGTGGTTGGTTAGCTCATTTAAGTAAACTAGAGCAGAGAATCCACGTATCTTGAAGCTCAGTCATGTACATTTTCCCTTAAAAAATTGCACAAAGTCTAGTTCAAAAGATATTCAGAAAAGGGAAGTTTTCTTTCATTTCACACAATGTCCTCAGACTTTTTTGGACTCAGATTCCACTTCTTACCCCGATTCATTATTTGTGTGATTCTCCTTCATCAATCTGCAGTCCACACATAGGCTGAAGGCACCAGACTGGGGTTCAAGGCAGGGTTGCAGAGACAAGAGGAGGCAATCCATCCTGCTTTTCCCGCTCATTGTCTCCTACATGGCCTCCACCCATCTTAATCATTGATTTGTTTCTTTTTGTGGCTCCTCTCTCAGCTGAATGTGAATGCCATAAGACCAGCATCCTTACCTCCCTAATTCTGAGAGTATTCCCAGTCAATTGAGAAGATAGAAGGTGCTTGATAAATATTTGTTTCAGAAATGAGAGAATAATCTTATGGAAACTGTTTAATCTCTCTGGTCTTTAATGCTCATCTGCAAAATGAGGAATCGTTGTCAATGGAGGATGAGATGCCGTGTCATCTGTAAAGCCCTTGACTCTAGCACCTAGCACGTGAGGGGTGCTGAACAAATGGTTTGCTACTGGAGGGTATTGGGAGTCATGGTGATGCCTATCCACACTGGACCATGGAAGAGACACTTGAAATTATGTCCTGAAGGGCACAGGGTAGTTTAAACAAAATCATAAATGGTAACAAAGAGCACGGCAGGAAGTGGTATGGATGAGATCTGAAGATGAGGGTTTTTGCATAAAACTCTCACCAAGAGTACAACTGAATGATAGAGGGTCACTTGCAGCAGCCAGAGGGGAATGACAGTGCATGTGGAATGGGCTCAAACTTTCATCCAGTGACAGTCATTATTTGAGGAGGTGAAATGCTAGTGCTCTTCAAAAATGCTGTTTCTAAGTGATCAAAAGAGGGCTGATCTTTTGGAAAACTAACTACCTCACTGACAAGTTGCCAGAGTCTAATCTTAAAAATGCAGTTAAATAAGTGTTCACTTCACAAAACCAGGCATCAATTAATTGTCTACAGCATTTCAATTTCATTCATATCTTCCACTGGTGTAGCTCTGACCTTGGACTCAGACATTGAGCTCCAATTCTCGCTCTATTCTCTATTCATCATGCTGCCCACAATAGATTACTTAGCCTTGCTTACCCTCCATTTCTCTGTTTGTAAATGAAGCTAATAATGGTGTATTGGGTTGTGAAAATTAGGAGTCTCATGCTCTACCGAATGAACTAGCCAAGTGTCTTGAGCTGTGAAAATATAAAACAAAAGAAAATGTGTGTAAAGCTCTCATCCAAGTGTGTTGTACATGAGACATTCTACATTAATATTGAGTTTACTTCTTAATAATATTTCCAATATTAGTCTCCACACTAAACTCCAGGCTCCTTGTCATCACATTTAACCAATTTCTGGTGCTATTTTTTCATGCTTTATTTTGTTATTTCATTTTTTTGGCCTTTGACAGACTTCTTCCTCTATCTGTGTGTATAATCCTTCAAAAATAATTCCAGTGAGTGGTACAGTATAGTTTAGGGAAGGTTCAACTGTAGATGAAAGAAAGGAAGCCAGGAATAGGTGACCTATGTACCTGGAAAGAAGACACATGTGTTTATTAAATTATTCTATCTACTTTTTTAATACATCTGAAATTTTCCATAGTATAAAGTAAAAAAAGAGAGAGAGAGAAAGAATACCTTTGTGATTGGTGGTTTAATATGTGAACCAAGCTATCTGGCCTTTGTAAAAATGAGAGGTTCTGGTGAAAGGCTAGCTCCAACTCACTGTGGTCTGATATTTTAGTGTTCTTACTCATTAGAATAATAATATTCCAACTAATTAATTGGTGCATTAGCAAGCATACATCCAGGTAAGTACCTACCTCTGTCTTTTTAAGTTGGCCTCCCAGAATTTGATGGAAAGAGCCTCTCTTTAAATGTCTGATAAAAGCCACCATTATAACCATTGGATCCCAGACCTTTTTTTGGGCGGGGGGGCAGGAGGTTTTTGACCACTAAATTGATCCCTTTACTCATAATCTATTTGTTCCATATTTTCTATTTCTTCATGATCCAGAGTTGGTAGACGTATGGTTCTAGGAATTTATAACTTTGAAGTTATTGAACTTGTCTCTGTGGAATTGTTCACAGTTGTCTCTTATGATGCTTTGTATCTCTGTAGTGTCAGGTATAATGTCTCCTCTTTCTGATTTTATGCTTTTGTCTTCCCTCTCTTTCTCTTAGTCTAGCTTAAGTTTTGTCAATGCTGTTTATCTAAAACACACACACACACACACACACACACACACACACACCAAAAACCAAAAAACAAGAACCAACCAAACAAACAAACAAAAACCTCTTAATATCATTAATTAGTCTTTTTGATTTTCTAGCCTGTCCTTTATTTCTGCTCTGATCTTTATTGTTTCCTTCCTTCCACTAACTTTGGGCTTAGTTTGCTTTTCTTGTTCTTGTTTGTTTATCCTGTTCTAATTTCTTCAGATGTAAAATCAGGTTATTTATTTGAAATTTTTTTCCTTAAAGTAAGCATTTATCACAGAGCCCTTAATTGACTATTAGCACTGACTTGGCACCATTTCAGAGGTTCTGTTATGTTGTGTTTCCATTTTTGCTTGAGTAATGTCATTTTTTACACTTTACAAGATTTTTTAAATTTCCCTTTTTAATTTCTTCTTTGACCCATTTGTTATTCAGGTGTGTGTTATTAATTTTCACATATTTGTGAATATTCTAGTTTTTGTCCTATTATTTCTAGTTTCAGACCATGGTATTAAAAATATACTTGGTGATTCCAACCTTCCTAAATTTCCTAAGACTTATGCCGTGACATGTCATGTATTCTGTCCTGGAGAATGCTCTGTGTGTGCTTGAGATATATGTGTATCTGATGCTGTTCTGTCTAATGTTTCTGAACTGATTTTCTGTCTAGTTGACCTATCCATTGTTAAAAGTGGGCTATTCAACTCACCTGGAAATTACTGTACTGCTGTCCTTTTCTCCATTAAGATCTGTTACTGTTTGCTTAATAAATTTAGGTCCTCCAATGTTGGTGTATATATATTTGTAATTGTTATATCTTCCTGATAAATTGACCCATTTAACATTATACAATGATATTCTTTGTTTCTTTTTATTGCTTTTGACTTACATTCTATTTTGTTTGATATAAGTATAGCTATTCCTACTCTCTTTTGGCTTCCACTTGCATAGAATATCTTTTTCCATCCCGTCAGTTTGAACCTATGTAGTGTTTAATTTTACATATTTTAAGTTGTGTAACCATTAAATAGCTATTGTAGCTATTCTTATACTTATGTTCTTTAATCTTTATAATAGAGC
Source organism: Spilogale gracilis (assembly GCA_004023965.1). Classification (NCBI taxonomy): domain Eukaryota; kingdom Metazoa; phylum Chordata; class Mammalia; order Carnivora; family Mephitidae; genus Spilogale; species Spilogale gracilis. The sequence goes on from PITA01000003.1 coordinate 250,104, forward strand.
TAAGTAATTAACACACCACCAAACTATAATATTAGACTATTTTGAATTTGACTATATGTTTACTCTTACAGTGTGCTGTATGTTTTTTTTAATGTTTTTGTACTGCACATTAGCATCCCCCTGGCATTTCTTGTAAGGTAGTTCTTGTGGATAACTCAGCTTTTATTTGTTAAGAAAGAGTTGATCTCAATTCCATTTCTGAAGGACAACATTGCTGGGTAAAGTATTCTTAATTGGCAGTTTCTTTCATTCAGCACCCAATTTCTCCCAGCCTACAAGTCTCTGCTGAGAAATCTGCTAGTAGCCTTGTGTGGGTTCTTTCATATGATATTATTTTATTTCCCTTACTGATTTAAATTTTTTCTCTTTATGTCTGAGTTTAGACAGTTTTTTTAGAAATATATTTTTTTATTTATTCATTTGAGAGAGAGAGAGCATTAGCGGGGAGGAGGGTCAGAGGGAGAGGAGAAGCAGACTCTTCACTAAGCAAGGAACACAATGTGGGGGGTCAATTCCCTGATCCTGGGATCATGACCTGAGCCAAAGGCAGATGCTTAACTGACTGAGCCACCCAAGTGCCCCTGATTTTAGATCATTTTGTTATAATGCATCTTGGAGAATATCATTGTGGATTGAAATTTGGGGGTAACTTATTAGTTTCATGAACACAAATACAAATCTCTCCCTGGGTTTGGGAAGTTCCTATCCACAGTCTTAAGTAGATTTTCTATTTTTTCCCTCATCTCTTTCTGGGACTCTAATGATGCATACATTGTTTCTCTTAATGAGTTCCTCTAAGTCCTCTAGGTTTTCTTCATGTTTTTAATATTTTTTTTTACTTCTTGTTTTTCCCTCTTTCTTTTTTTCCTCCTCCTCTGATTGATTAATTCCAATTGACCTATCTTTTACTTCTTTGTTTCTTTCTTCTGTTTGGTAAAGTGTGTTATGGAAGCTCTCTACTGAATCCATCCGTGTAGTCACTTTATTCTTTTAGCTCCAAAATTACTGTTTGGTTCTTTTTTGCTTTCTCTCTTTTTGTTGAACTTTGTTTAGATCTTTTTTGGTTTCTATCATTTTGTTCTTGCATTTATTCCTGATACCACTTGTTTATCTGTGTTCTCTTGTAGCTCTCCAAGAATCTACAATAATCTATTAATTTTTGCTGGGAAATTCCTAGACTTCCATTTCTTTGGGGCCAGTTCCTATAGGTTTACTGTAGTTTGGGGGAGGACTCATGTTTTCCTGATTATCTGTGATCCCTATATCCTTGCATAGGAGTTTGAGCATTTGAAGAAGCAATTACCTCTTTAAGAAAGTATGGACTGACTTTGGTAAGAGAACATTTTCACTTGGGAATGGAAGCACAATGAAGTATGGTGTGAGTTCAGGTCTAGTGGGTGCAGGGCACCAAGTGTGTGTTGGTCCGGGGCGGGGAGAGGAGGTGGTAGCACAGGTTTGTTGTGGCATGATGTCTCTTTGACTTCGACAGCTGGGGTCCACAGCATCAACAACTGTCTGTTCTTTGGTGTACACTATTGGTCCACAGTGGTTGCAAGGGCTGTTGAGGACCTAGTGGCTCCTTCAGGTCCAGGGACTAGAGACAAGGGTGGGCAGTGTTGGTGGCTAGAGATGGTGTTGTGCACACACTCTGCTGTGGGGGAAACTACAGGTGTCTATGTAATGCCAAAAACTGGGTTCACATTCTTGCATAGTGGTGGGACAGAGCAGGCAGAAAGGACTAGGGCTACTACTGGTTCACTGGCCACTTCAGGGGCCCTGGTTGTTGGTGTGCTCTCCTATGGGTGCACAAACTCACCTTGAGCATTGAAGTGGAGCTAATGGCAGGGATCAGGTCAGAGGCATGCAGATGCACATGCAGGGGTCCTGGCATGCCATCTTGGGGTTGCACAGCCCCTCCCAGGAAAGTCTACTGCAGCAGAGGCCAGTAGTGTAAAAGACATAGCTAGATGAGCTAGCCCTAGGTGCTTGCACAGTGGTTCAGCTGTAGGCATCCAGACCAAAATCTTATACTTAACACAGGGGCAGAGGCCTGGGCTGGCTGCTGATGCAGGCAGTTCTCAGGCTCCACTGGGGATATAAGAGGAATGGGGGGATGTTTGGTTTCTTTAATGTCAGAAATGGCTGAGTTTGTCTGCAAAACAGCTCATTGTGAACCATCATCATTCCTGCTACATGGCTGCTCTTGGCAGTCCCTGCTTTTTTGCCTTATTCCTAGAGATACTGGTACATCTCAGCTTTGCCAAGCTGGATTAAGGGAGGTGAAACCAAAGTGGGGCCTTTCTGTGGTGACCATAAAGGCTGGGGAAGATGGGAACTCAACCGAATCTTCCATTTTGGTGATGTGCCTGACTTGGGCTTTTAAAGGATCATTGTGGCTGCCTGCATAATTAGAAAGTTGAAGTTAAATGCTACACAGTTTTTCATGAGTTAATGCAATGGAAATTTAGTGCAGTACATTGAATTAGGTATGCTTGTTCATAACAAAAAGCAGAGCAATCTTAGTTTGTTGTTCTCTTAAACTTTCTCCAGGCAAGGCACCCCTCACTGCCTACACTTAGACTAAGCTACCTTTGCTATAGCAATGCGTATGCACTATGTTATAGCATAGAAACACAAGAAAGATGGTGGAGAATTTTGAAGTTTTCATTCTATACTATTCATTAAGTAAAGGCCAGTGTCAAAATATTTTCCAACAAATCCTTGGCTCAGAAATTTGGTATACATCCTGGCAGATGGAACTGGACATTTTTTATCAAAAGACTCAATTTTCTGGTCCCATGTAGATAAAGTCTAAGTGAATTTATTTCATATAAGTTTTTGAATAATACATGAATGGTGTCATGGGTAATGGTACATGGCACACTATGCTGGATATCTAGTGAGAATGCGATAAATATTTCTTTAATTGAATTGGATTGTAGCCAAAAGTATGTATTGCATCCATCAACAAGAAAACAAACCACCACATTGTTTGGAGCATATGAAAAGTTGCCCTGGCAACTTTCATCTGTTTAGTGGTCACACCGATCCTGCATCCTGTTGATTTCCTACAGAGTTAATTTCTCACTTCTTCAGATTATAATATCAACACAGTTGCATATCTTCCTGGTTCTTAGTGAAAAAAAACATCACCATCCATGTCCCAACAGCTACAACACATGAAACCTACAGCAAAATTAAGAGTCTGTTCCATTTTGATAATTGTGAAGGAGTTAAATAAGTTGGAAACTGCTTGTGCCATGTATTTGAGTAAGGTTGCTTTATTTTATATCATTGAAATGTGAAAGCACACACCTGATAAGGTTTGATATTTAGGCCTTAGGGGTGAAAAGTATTACTAGACTGAAGAGATGATATCAGGGATTATAGGACCAAGTTGAGAAAGATGATTTAAAGATTAGCAGTTCTTAGAAATCCTAAATTTAGAAATCCTAAATTCTCCTAATTTAGTCCATCTGGGCATGATTTCAGAATGGCTACCAGCAAGCTGAATGGTCTTTGGAAAGTCACAGCAAACCCCAAGATTGTTGTTACAATGAAATGAGATGTCATGCTTCGATCAGGGTAGAGAGCACATGGAACACATTGGAAATCAAGTGCTGTTCAAATATGATCATAGTGGTTATAACACGCTCCAAACCTTCCCAGGGCTTAACCCCACACCTCCTTTCCCTTGGGACCCTCCCTTCCTAATTAGTGTGCTTAAGCAATAGTGGTTCAACATCCTGGTTACCACAAAATTGCCATGTATATAGTACACACCCAGTGCATAATCACCAACAGATCAGCAATGCATGTGGCAGTACTTTCAATAGTTAGACTTGCCATATAATTATTAACTATTATTTAATATTTACAAATATATAATCATTTTCAGGTTGTTTTCCCTTAAAAACAGATTTTGATTAATATCATTCCTTTTCAAATACACATAAGAGGCACTAATGAAAAAATCCAAGAACACAAGTCACATGAGCCAAAACGCAGAATTTCAGCCATATGCCATGTTTGGAGAGCACCATGGAGCTGCCAAAATAGCCTTTATGAAGCCAGATGTCACTGCTGGGGAAATACTTTCCACTCCCGCTCACAATTCTTACATTACTAATTAGCCTTAGCCCACACAGAATGAAAATTATTCACTGAGAAAAGATACCTTGACTCTTGCAGCTATATTTAAATTTCAGACTTTCTGCTATCACTTTGGTTGGTGGGTCCTCTGGTCCCGGTGCCTTCTCTCTGTCGGCCTCCATCCCTTCCTTGACTCCATGCTCACAATGAAGTTAATCAAGTGTCTCTGTCTCCATTTGGATACCAGTGGACATTCCAAATTTAGCAAGTCCAAAACCCAACTCCAGATCCTACCCCCATCCCGAGCTGTCTGCTCTCTGTGATTAACAACTGCATCCTTTGATGTACCCTTGCTTTCTCTTTCTTTCCTGACTGACAGGGAATATACCCAAACATTTTACTTTGTAAAGTATTCTGGAAACTGAAAACTTCTGTCTTGATCTCTTGTCTGGATTTCTGTAAGAGGCTTAACTGGGTTCCCAGATAGGACCCTCATGCTCCACTTTCTACTCTCCAAATATCAGCCCTTGCAGATGTAGGTGCCTCTGTACTATTCCTCTTCTTATAACCCTCACGTGGCTTCTCTTCTCACTGAGAGAAAGAACCAAATCCCCTGCCATGGTCTCTAGGTCCTCCCTGCTCTGTCTGTCCCTAGCTCTCTTCCGCTCTACAATAACTCCTTATTCTTCCTAAAATGAGCCAATCACAATCCTTATTACTTGGTACATGCTGTGTTTTGTTTTGTTTTGTTTTGTTTTGTTTTGTTTTGTTTTGTTTTGTTTCCGTATTGGATAGTTTTCTCTGAGACAGAATCACTTTCCCCTGGTATCTGTTCAAATATCACCTTAAAGTCTTTCTTCTTCACTTTGTATAAAACAGCCAACCCTCCATGTGGCACACATATCACCTTCCCCCTTGTTTTATCTTTCAACAGCACGTATCACCATCTGAAATATTACATAAGGACTTGATGAATTTTTAGACCTCCATCTCTGTAACAGAATCTAAACCCCAGGAAGGGAAGGAATTGTTTCTTTGGTTTAAATTGCTCTATTCCCATTGCCTGGAACAAAACCTGTCACAGAGTAATAAATCAGTAGATATTGTTAAATGATTGGGTCAGGTGTCTACCACGTAGTAAGCACTTTACATGGTACTAGGGATAGAGAGATTTTAGAAAATGACCCTTCTCTTAGAATGATCATAAGTTTCCTCTCCTAGATTTGGGCTGGGAACAAAGGGAATCATGGCCTATCCTACTATATTTTAAGTTAATCTTCTTAAAATAGATATATCTACCCTTGCATTCCCTCAAGTAAGTAGTGCTGAAACTAGATAGGATTCTATCATAAAGTTGAATGAATTCTTTGGATAAATTTAGACTATGGAAACAAGAAAAATATTAAATATATCCGATCTCACAAATGTGTTCAGAAAAAGTGATTAATTCTAAATCAGTTCAACAATGATTACTAGTTAATTAGGAAAATAATTGAGAAGATTGGAATAAATGAAAACTGAATATTTATGCAGGACATGTTTATTTACAAAGTAAGTGAAAAGGAAAAAAAGGGAGTGTGAATGTCAAATGCTAGCTCTGCATAGTCTTCTTCACAAGTTACTTTTCTGCATTTGCTGATGCTGGTTGTGGAGACTCAATTCAAAATGCCAGGAGGTGTGTGGGGCAATGGGTTGCATGCACACAAGTAAAAGAACCTGGCCAAATTACACATGTAGAAGAGGTCATACACCAATACAGCTTTAACTCACTATCTAATGTTTGACTTGAGATCAGTCACTCATCAAGATGCATGTCTTAAAAGGCTCCTGTGATGACAAACCATTACTTTTAACTAGAATGTTCAGCTTTCTCCTAAACGGTAATACCAACTAGGCAATGTCTGAAATGAGCCTGTGTAACATAAACATTATTAATTTGCAAAGTAAATTCTCTTTGCTATTTTTTCTAAGGGGGGAGAATTTATGAAATTGCTATTTTACATTGTCAATGAATTCTGCAAATCAAAATAAAATTACTTGAAATGCTAATGTTATTCTGTTTAAGTTATTCTGATTAAGTCAACCGGATTAATTTTGCAGTTATTTGCAATTTATAGCAAAATCTGTATTCATTTTTGCCACTCAGTCTACTTGGTACAGTTGCTAAACATTCCTATCAATATTGCAGACAAGCTGGAGCACCTGATTAATCCAAATACCTAAACATAGTTGCCTAAACTTAGCTAATTTATCTTGTACTGACAAAATCGAAAGTACTTAAGAAATAAGCATATAGAATGTTACTCACCATCTTGTAAATGTCAACCAGATAGGGAAGCAAGATTATATGTGGAATGCTTGCTTGATTTAAATTTTCTAGATAATTAAAAATACATTTTAATAAATTTTACATATTAAAAGTAATCTGATTACAACAGGGCAAGAAAAATTAGACTCAGTTGATAATATTCTCATCGAAATACTTAGCACCATGCCTGTACTCAATGATTATATCAAGTAAATCCTCCAAATTGGCAGTAAAAATGTAATTGCCTGAGAAATAATATAGTAAAAACCATACTACAAATACACAAAGTTGACATTATAACTCTAGAACAAGTAAACAACAAAAGAACTGATAATGTTTTCTTCTTGATATTTTAGAGTTCTCATTTGAAAGAGTTCATGTAGCTATGTGAATTTATGGCTTGGTATCAAAAAATACAATGCTCAAGAATTTATTCCTTTCTCTTTACAGTATAGGGTAAATTGTAAAATAAAATCCTATAACATGGGTTAATTACAGAAAAGACAATCTCTCTGAGAAAACATATATTCAGAACAATTCCCTATTTTTTTCCATCTTTACCTATGTATCTCTTTTTTTTTAAAGATTTTATTTATTTATTTGATGGAGAGAAACACAACTATCGAGGGAACACAAGCAGGGGGAGTGAGAGAGGGAGAAGCAGGCCTCCCACCGAGCAGGGAGCCCGATGTGGGGCTTGATCCCGGGACTCCGGGATCATGACCTGAGCAGAAGGCAATCCCTCAACCAACTGAGCTACCCAGGCGCCCCTACCCATGTATCTCTTTCTTGATTATTGCTCTTTATGATGGGACAGACTCAATTTTTATTTTTAAGTTGCTTATTACTTACTTACTTACTTATTTTTATGGAAGCACAGTTGAAATACATTGTCATATTAGTTGCTGGTCATTCCCTATGCTGTATTTTGTTCTCCCCGACTTAACTATTTTATAACTGGAAGTTTGTACTTGTTAATTTTCTTCACCTATTTTGCCCAACCCTCCATGCAAGGGAAACTCACTTCTGTTAACTCCTTGAAAGTAGATTTCATCTTCAACTTTGATACTCTGCCTAACACAATACATGCCTCACAGTTGACCCAGTGCATCCCCGAGAACCTTTCATCTGAGCTTTCCAGAAGGAATCATACTTCTTGGTTCTGTAAATGTACAATTTCTCAAGTACCAATTACACTGCCCTTTTAAATAAAATGATGTGGTTCTTCAGTTAACAGTGAGATTCTTTTTTAAAAGTGAGATCTTTGAAAGTGTGGATGAAGTGTTCATTATAACTAAAACCACAAAACCTCACACAGTTCCTAACGTTTAGAGGTGATTTGACACATGCTTATTGGATTTAATGAAATAGAATTGAATTGGTCTTACAAAGAAGAAACCTTTTTTTTAGTAGGTTCTGGAAAGCTCCTTAATTTCTATTTATTCATCCCAACAGCAGTGTGCCAAAGACTGTGGGTTGAGAACAGTAAAAGATCTCTTGCAGACTCCAAGGGTAGAATAACAAAATACAAGGAAAACCCTCTGTCAGAAAGAACCACTGCCATTTATTCATGTATCCGTTCACAGAGCATTTACCAGAGACCTGATCTTTGCAAGGCACTATGCTCATTTCTGGTAACACAAGACAGCTATTCCTTCAAGGGTCTTTGAACCTAGTAGACTGTATGCAATTATGTTACAGTATGCAATCCATACAGAGATACTGGATTTTTTTTTCTATAGATAGTTATTTTCCTTGGCACCTCATTTCTTATATTCACTCTAGTACATGCCAAGAAGTTAAATTAATGGGGATGATACATTAATAATGACCTTAAACACTAAATATAAATGTTTTATTTATATATAGAGAGGGGGGGGGAGAGAGAGAGAGAGAGAGAGAGAGAGAGAGAGAGAGAGAGAGAGACTGGATATGGATACTAACAAATCCCAGTAAACTTCAAGCTTCCCTCATAAACTTGGCTTCTCCCACATAATGACTCTTCTGTTGCTGAATCAGAGCCTCCTTACCCTCTGGTCACCAAAAGCTAGGCGTCTTTCAGTCCCCTATCTACATGGCACTTTCTCTCACTCTCTAGTTTGTCTTTACAAAAGGGATAAAGCCAGTATCCCAGACTGGTACCTCCTTCTCTCCAGTGAGTCCTTTCTTTCATGCTGAACACATGGCCTCTGATACCCTGATACTCAAAGCAGGCTTTGCTCCCACCATTTGAGAGGAGTTTTGCTACTGAGGTTTTCAGTGTGAGTTCATGTACACTCATCACTTCTGGCTTCACTCTATACATCCATATGTTGGATCACTTTCTTTGCTCTTTTCCAAGGAATAATTTTTGGGAAGAGACAGAGAGGTGAGCAGAATAAACTGTGACCTCTGCTTTGAGGAAGTTTACATTCTCTGAACATGAAGTACAATTTCAGTCTATGTGCCTTTGCTCATGCTGTTTTCTCTATTTCTTTTATGGTTTTCAAAAGGCTACACATGAATGCCCACTACTTTCACGCATGTGTATGTGTGTATGTGTGTGTGTGTCTGCTTGGCACCATATCCAACCTCCAAACATATACATGCATTTGTACACACACACAGACATCTCTTTAATATGGTAAGTTGTTTTTTTCTGTCAAAAAAGAGAAAAAGCTGCATGATGTAGATCACATTTTTTTCCTCTTTTTGTCACCTATAGAATGTAACACAATATCTAGAACACAACTATTCTTCAAGAAACACCTGATGAGTGGTACAGAAATAAGTAAGTAGGGGCACCTGGGTGGCTCAGTTGGTTAAGCGACTGCCTTCGGCTCAGGTCATGATCCTGGAGACCCGGGATCGAGCCCCACATCGGGCTCCCTGCTCGGCAGGAAGCCTGCTTCTCCCTTTAACTCCCCCTGTTTGTGTTCCCTCTCTGGCTGTGTTTCTCTCTGTCAAATAAATAAAATCTTTAAAAAAAAAAAAAGAAGTAAGTAGACAAATGATGAACCCATTTGCAATCATCCACTTACATGGGAGCAATTAATTTTCTTTAGAAAAGTGGTAGTCTGAGTCAAATATAGACTTTTTTATAGTCTTTGTGTGACTCTTACACATTCCAAGACTCTTGTTTTGGCCAGTAAGATGAAGCCGAAGGGATATTGCCCTCTCTTGAGCAGAAAGGTTAAGAATAGTTGCTTAGTTCTGCCAACTGTCTTCTGCCCCAGATAAGGGCTTCGTCTTCAGTCTGGCTCTAAGCTATAAGGAATATAGAGCAGTACATCAGATGAAATGCACAGAGGGTAACAAGGAAAACTTTTTTGTTTTAACCCTTTGAGATTTGTGGCTTGTTTTTCATCATAAGCACAATTGATCCTACGTGAAATGATCAATAGAAGGCCGAGGATCTGTTTATCTGATGGAGGAATTAACAAAGACTCCTGACAGTCTGAGGCTCTGAAATCATTTGAAAGAAGAATGTCTGACCATTTTCTGAGAAGGTACTAGGCATGAAACATCTGTCACTCCCACATCTATCATCCTTACAACGTCAGTGAGGTCAGATCTATCATGATTTATAGAAGAGGAAGCCGGCAAAATTAATAATAAGCAATTGCATCTGTTGAGCTTTTATGATGTTTCTATTCCACATAGCATTTTAATTCTTATTATTTTAGAGGCAGTGACTTACATAAATATAGAGACCTGTTCTTAGCTTTTTATTTTGTGTATTTGTAAGGTGTGTGTGTGTGGTGTATGTGGTGTGTGTGTGTGTGTATGTGTGTGTGTGTGGTGTGTGTGGGTGTGTGTGCGTGTGTGTCTATGTGTGTGTATGTGTGTATGTGTGTGTGTGCGCGTGTGTGTGTGTGTCTGTATATGTGTGTGCTTGTGTGTATATGTGTGCATGTGTGTGTATGTGTGTGTGGGTGTGTATGCGTGTGTGGTGTGTGTGTGTGTCTATGTGTGTGTATTTGTGCATATGTGTATGTGTGTATGTGTGTGCATGTGTGTATGTGTGTATGTGTATGTGTGCATGTGTGTGTGTGTGTGTTGGTGGGTTGAGGAAAAGTGATTGTAGTAGAGGCATACAACCATGGTTGCTTATACCCATCATACTCTTGGATTTTATAGAGTAGTTCAAGTTGCTATTCTATAACATACTTTATTTGTAAGATTAGTGATGTTGCTTCCTGTATCATAGTACAGTCATGAAAATAAATACCATATCTTAAATAGGAAAATCTTCATATAATTTCTCCTATTTATGTTAGGTCCCTGTGTAATTATTAACAAGAGGAAAGACCATCTCACTTTTGATTTTTCCTAATGAATCAGCAGAGCACAGATGGAGGAAGGCAAACCTTTTTACATATGCATGTCCCTGGTGGAGTAAGAGAAAAAGCTAAATATAAGTCAAATTTGAAACTAGTTCCAAGTGTCCATAATTCCCCAATATCAAATAGATAAGAAAAGATGATTCATAAAGTATTTTTTATTAAATCAATAAAAGGAAATCAGAAAGCAAATAAAAATGTAGCATTTAATGGCACGCTAGCTGAAGAAAATTTCACTTGGAATTACCAATGTGCAGAACTTGAAAGTATCTTACAGCTTAACAGACCAATATCATCATTTTACAGTGTGAAAACTGAAGCACGCAGAGAGAAAAGTGTCTTACTTCAGATCATTCTAGTAATTAGTTCATATAAGACAGTTTAAGACATTTCAGGACATCAGAGTTTGGTTGAGCTGAACCTTTGTCTTCAAGTAGTGTTAAAGTAAATTTTATTTTTCTAATTCCTTGATTATAGTGCAGGTAGAAGTTAAAAACTTACCTCGCCACTGAGTTCTGTGCTACTTGAAATCCACATCTGACAATTCATATCTTTTATTTACTGTAACATTTGTCCAGTTACATTCTAATTATTCCATCATACAGGGAACAGAATTCCGATAAACAAATGGACTCATATTGGGAGGCAGAAGAAATCCTCATGAGAATAACGCCCTTGTATTTACTTTTTATAAACCTGTCTTGCAAATCTTGATCCCATTAGATTAATGGTCTAACTTTAGAACTCAGAGGACAAAAATCATTATATGCCGACACAGCTAAGAGGCCACCTAAACAGAGGTTAAAGTTTTAATGAGCATTAAGCAGGTTCCGTTGAGTTAGGATCTGTGAAAATGATTCACGAGTGTTTTAAGTGAACAACGTTTGCATTGATTGAAGTAAGGCATCAGACGTTTGATTCTCTTTGAATATTTCTCATCAAGCAGAAATATTCACTGTGCAAAGAATACCACTATTTACAAAAGTCCCAAGATGGTTAGATGTCTCTTTAACCAACCAATTATAATAAAAACAATAAGAGTACAAAGGATGAGTGGGCATTCATTCACACTTAAGTGTAAATTTATCTTCTCTGTTAAAATACTAGTAAAGCCTCAAAGGTTGGCCCTCTAAAGAGAACTAAGCACAAGACCTTTTTAGAATGGTAAGTTGGGATCAGGTACCAGAATGGAAGCTCTTGCAAGGTGGGTAGCACATGCCAAGACATAGGAGAGAACCACAAAATAGAAGTTGGGAAGGCCAAAAGACAAACAAAAAAACCTTCAGATTTCCCTGTCTACATAAGAAAAGTTATGCTAAAATATGCTTAAATAAAACATTTAAGTATGCATTCAGTAGTTTTGTATTCAAAGCAAGACTAGCCAAAGAAAAATATTCTTAAGTTCTATTATCCCAAGAAGCAAGAAAATGACCAAAATTGTTCAAAAATGAGGGAGAAAATGAAATAGGAACTGGGACTCGTTGAGAGCTTTCTTTGTTGGATACAAAATTACTCTTTCTCTCTCTCTCTTTTTTTTTTCTACAAATATTTCATTTTTCTGATTCCCTGACTAATGATATTCCTCAAAATTTCTGTTAAGATAAAAACAGAGGTCATACTCTGGGTCCTACTCTCAAGAATCCCCAAAATGAAATGACGGTGAGACAGGTATTTGATGAGAACCATAGGAGTGCTTTCTGAGTTCAGAGGGGACAGACCTTTCATATGATTAAACCAGGGATATTTCACAATGACAAGGAAGGCAGTGGAAAGCCACTGTGGTCTATATTTTAGAAAGTCAAGCCCTGGAATCAGGCCCTGTAGGTCAGATACTGGCTCTGTAACTTACATAGTTGTTTATGTGTGGGCCAGTTGGATTGGTTAATACTTGAAAAGCCCTTATAACTGTGCTGGCATTTTCCTGTTTCATTGGAGTAAGCTTTCAAGTGGTCTGAGATGGAAATGTGAGCTGTGGACCACAGGGAGAGATTGAGCTGTACAGGCAATCTAGGGGAAACTGTCCTGAGCAGAGTCACCAAACAGAACCAAGCAGAGGAGAAAGCTGAGAAGGCAGGTCAGGCTGGGATCTCTGAACTCCTCTTGAATTTGTCTGTTTCTCTTTTTATGGCACAGAACACTTCACATCACACCAATGTATGGACACATCATGGTGTCTACATGATGGAGTAAGTGTGGTTCAATACTTATTGAGTGCATGGATGGGCAATTGTCAACCGGCACAAACACCTGAGAATGGCTTTCCAAAGCCTTGAAAACTGAGGCCTAGACCCTCTATAAGTTGCATGTCCTACTTTCCCACCATGTTCATCTTTGATTTTAATTTTCTGCTTTACCTCATTCTCCCTGCTTGTTCTCTTCTGCTGTTGTTGGTTCCTTTCTTTATCTTCTTCTAAGTCTGTTCTTATATGTGACGACTCTTTCTTACTAAATCATGAGCCTAACCTCACAGCTTGGGTGAAACATGTCCTGTCCAGACTTATTCCCTCATAACTCTATGTCATGATCACCTGCCCTCAGGCAGATCTCTCCAGGAGACAGTCTGTGTAACATGAGTAGGTACAGACTCATCCATCTATCTATGTCATTTTTGTGTTATTCATGTGATCCATGGACCGGTGATCAGTCTCCTTAAGGGTTTATGTGTGAATATTATTTTCAGTGCCTCTCTGGTACAGATACTAGAATAGCACGGTTCAAAGAAAGAACGGTGAAATGATCGAATTATCTCCTACCTTAGTAAAGCTGCTGGATACCCCAGAAATAATAGGCTAATGGCAACATTTTAGGCTCTAATTCCAAATTTTAGTAACAGCTTAATATATAAGAGCTATAAGAAGATCTAAAGTTTAACCATCCTCAATGTTGATTTAAATGAGATCCATACCATTGAGCATATACCATGGGCAGAGGCTTCAAGAGGATGGATTTTGCATTCAGACACAATAGTTCTTGTTCCAAATCACAACTGCAAGATTCCACTGCATCACGTCAGAGGCCCAGGGAGCCACAGGAAAGTGTAGGTTATTTTTCAAGGTGACAAATATTTGGAAAAAACAAACAAACAAACAAACGATTATTTCTTTGAATAAAGCCAAAACAGATTTGCTATAGTATATAATGCAAAATGTATACAACTTAAAACATTGATCCTAAAACAAAGTCTTTGGATTCCAGAGGCTGTTCCCAGTGACTGCCCCATAAGCCCTGGAGTCATTTGTTCCCCTTCAATGGGGTAAAACAGACTTCAGAAGAACCCCATGGAGAAGTCTCTATCATAATAGAGGACACATTGAGTCTCCAGTCTGATGACTTCCACTCATGTAGTTAGTACCACCAGGAGCTGCCTTGAGAGTACCTGAAAGAAAATTTCTCTCTCTGAAAAAAGTGTCTAAGGGAGCACCTTTAAGATAGAAATTCACTGTGTGCTGTCTTGCCATTGTAATTAGTCAACCTTTTTTATTTAATTAGAGTAAACGTGTGTGGAATGCTATAATTACTTGTTAGTGAAGAGAACATTTGCTCTAATTAGGTATTCATTACAAATTCAAAAATCACTTAATATTAGCAATTAAAACTGGAACTGTACATTGAGATTGAATTTCCCATGTCAGTAAACTCTACAGCCCAATGGGCACTGGTTCTGAATTTTGCTTAACTGACTACAGCTCTGGAGGGCACAGAAGGAAAGAGAAAGTAGCAGACTTAATTGGAAAACTTGCAGTGGGGGGACCGAGATCTGGAACAGCCAATCCCCTCAGAATTCACTAATGCAGAGGGCTGGGCAGAACCTGGTGAACTATTTCCCTAGTGCAGAGCTTGGAGAAAGGAGGGCGGGAAGGAAAAGAGAGGGAGGAGAAGAAGAAAGCAACAGTTATCTACCCAACAAATAACTGGGCCCTTTCAACCTGCAGAACAGCCCGTGTTCACACAGAAAGCAGATTTATACCAGGAAATCAAGTATTAGTGCAAGACTAGAGCCAACAACACAACAGTTAAAGCTTAGGAGAGAAATCGTGGTAGAGTACTATAAATTGCATTTGACAAAATGTGGCAAAATGTCACATAAATGATAGATATTATTAGGCTTAAAAGCTATTTCAAAAGGGTAACAGTTCCTCCAGCAGCAACCCATCAGGCAGCTTTGTTCAATGGGTAGGTTATTACTTGACTGACAGAAGAGAAGCACGCTGCATTCTCAACTAAGAACACCAGGTCAGGGTCATGCATATAATACATGTTTAAAACATTTAAGGACACAATTATATAAAATTTTGTCTGGATGGCTTCTTGCCACATTGTTTGAGAAAGAAAATTATTTGATATTTCTTTTAAAGGCCACTGAAGAAGTTTTCCTAGATGAAATGAAATAGTAGTCAAGTGTAAGGGTAAAAACAATCAGTGTTTGGATGTGAGATGATTTACACCTCTCCTACTAGGGATGTCAACTTCCCTATTTGTTTTATTTCCCCTTCCTTTCCGTAAAAGCTTGGGAAATTGCATGTTTCAATTACCGTGATGAAGTCAGCATGTTTGGGTCTCTTCTGAAGCTTTTCCAAGCTTCAGTGACAATTTCTACTCCATAAACACTATGTGTTTTCACTGAAGACAGATGCCACATCGTTCATATACAGGGTGCTATTGTTCTATCTTCTAATTCATCCCTTTCCATGGCATACATCTTGGCAAAGGAAGGCTGTGTCTACATGTATGTCCAATTTGACTGCTCTGACTGAACTGAGGGGCTATTACCTGCTTGTTGAAAACTTAGTAAAATAACTAGCTGTCAAAACAATCACTCTGGCTGCATGATTGCAGCCAGAGTGACTGAGAGAGGATGTTGTTTTACCACTCTATCAGGACACCACTGATGGATCCATGGGTTCTCTATGGTGCCAGGTGAAGGACCACTTACTTCCTGATTTAATTTTCTTATTGATTAAATGAGTATAATATATTTATAATTTTCCTTCATTCTGGAACATCACTTTGCCTGCACACTCACTTCGGTACTCATTTTATGAACACTTTCCTGTATACTTTCCATGTTTCAGATTCTGTGGCTGCTGCAAGGCAGTTACTGTTGAGGGGGAAGAGAGAGCAGCTCCTTCTTCTCAGCCTTCCACACAGGTTATGAATCCTCAGCTTATCCGGTAAATGCCTAGAGTTCTCTGGTTCACCTCCTCAGTCCTTTCTTCTTATTATTTTCAAGTTCTTCCCTCAACCACCAAATTCCCACTGTATTGCTAATGACTCTAAAATGTGTCTCCAACTCTACAATCTTTTCTGGATCCAACTGTCTCGAGAACATTCTTCCATATGTACTTTCCAGGCACCTAAATCCTAATATCGCATACGTCTCCTTGCCTTTCTCTCCGAGCCTGCTCATTGGTCAGTATCTGCCTGGTGAGTAGCTCCTCCACCGGTGCAGTGGCCCAAGCCTGACCATTGGTCAACAGCTTTGGCTCCTTTCTTAGCCACGGGCAGTACTTTCAATGAATCACCATGAAAATTTCATCACACTCCCTTTTTACACCCCAAATCTATGTGCTTATTTTATTCTAACAGCCATTTTCTTCTTTATATGGGTTACCATATCACTCAATTTCAAGCAACTTAAAATGTATCTTGAAACAGATGCAATTTCCAATAAAAAGAGGTCTCCACAGCCTGTTCCCCACCAATCCATCTTCACTAGGCAGACGGTAGACCTTCCCACGTGTTAGAAATCATGCTACCTACAGTATACTTGATAAATATAATGTTTGATATTCATGAAAAACTTCAGTCTCTTCATAAGCAAGTCTCAGGTCAAAGGTAAATAAAAATCCAAACTGCAAAATTTCTAAGAGACAATGATAATGAAAACACTACATTTCAGAACCAAGATGCAGGGGGAAAATGCTCAGGGGAAATACAGTTTTAAGAATTTATATGAGCAGAAAAGAAATAGTGAATGTGAAATAATATTTCACTGCAGATTTGCACAAAAAGTTGAAAAATAACAACCAAAATAACTGAAGTAAAGAAAGGGCTGAAGATAAAATAAAAGCTAATCATTTAGAGGAAAAAAAAAACTAACAGAAAAACTCACTAATAAATAAATAAATTATACATGGAACAGAAAATTAATAAAACAATAACTTACTTAAGAAAAAGATAAAGAAAATATACAAAATAAACCTGGTTATGGCAAGGGGAAAATAAATGCAGAAACAGGAAAACAGAATAAAAAGCATAGGAGACATTTTTTTTTTTTTTTTTTTTTTTTTTTGGTAAACCCCAAGCAAATAAATAGAAGCCAGCTGAAACAGATGATATTTTGATAAAATGTTATTTACCCAAACTGACTTTATAAAAGCAGAAACTAAAGAGATTGATTTACATATGAGGGGAGTTTTTCACAATACTATATTGCTAAGAGATTATCAAAAACATATTATTTCAGAGCAGAATGCTACCAAAAATACACAGAAAATATAATACTATTTAAACTGTTCCAGGGCGCCTAAGTGGCTCAGTCAGTTAAGGATCTACCTTTAGCCCAGGTCATGATCCCAGGGTTCTGGGATCTAGTCCCACACTGGACTCCCTATTAAATGCAGAATCTGTTTCTCCCTCTCTCTCTGCTCCATCCTCTACATGTGTGCTTTTTCTCCCTCAAATAAATAAATAAAACCTTGAAAAATAAATAAAGAAATAAAAATAAACTGTTCTAGACTACAAGGGACAAAAAGTAAATTTCCAAATTATTTTAATGAAGAAAATACAATCTTGACTCAAAATATGAAAATGATTGCACAAAGAGAAAACTATAGACTAATTTACTTTATGAATCTCCATTCTAAGAGGTGAAGAATGATTATTGAGACATATGTTAGTACAACCAATTATATTATTTCATTTAATTATAGAAATATATAGAGGCAAGACGGTGGAGGAGTAGGAGACCTAAGTTTCTGTCTGGTCCAAGGAGTTCAGCTAGATAGTTATCAAACCATTCCGAATGACTATGAATTCCACAGGAAGTCAAGGAAAAAAATAGCAGCAACTCTATGAACAGAAAAATGAGCACTTTCTGGAAGGTCTATATTCAAGATAATTGAGACCTCTGAATCTCTATGGGGGAAGAAGAGCATCAGCAAAGAGATAAAGTGGGGTGGGAACTCTCTCAGAGTGATATCCAAAGACAAAGGGCCGCCAGGGGAGGGAGCCCACAGAAGTGACCCATTGGAAAGCAATATCCCAGTAGGAAAGTGCTCTGTGCTTGGGGAGCAGCACCAAATTGCAGTCTGATTAAAAGCAGTCAAAAACAGAGGGCCTGAAGAGGCAACCAGGGAAAGCTGACCGCTGTTGGCAGGGATATAAAGCTGCGGCTCTGGGCTAGGGATAGAAAGTGCTCCCCGGTGCTACATGAAGGAACCCGGGCGGCACAGAGTATCTTTAAAGTATCCCTTTTTTCTGCCACTTTTCCTGCCCTTTGGGCAGGCACATGCAACCCTCAAGGCAGGTGATTCTGCAGACTTGTGCACGACCCGTGGGACCACGGGATCTCAGTCCTTCCTGCGTGAGTGTGCACTACAGACTCTCTAGGCAGAGACAAAGTCTCACTATCCAAAATCAGTCACAGTTTCTGTGGCGCGGGAGAGAAGGGACAAGTGGGGGCTTCAGGTGCCATTCTGACTACTGGCTGTGGGTGCGCGCTCCCTGGGAGAAGTGGAGAGATACAGGGGGAAATACAGAGAGAGTCCGTGTGCCCCACACCATCCAGAGGGGAGCCAGTTGAGGCTTCTCTCTGAGATGGAGGTCTGGGCACAGACATCTTGCTCTGGCCTGACTTTCTGAAAAGCTGCAAAAAGATGCAAAAGAACAAATTCTGCAGAGAACAAAAGCCTGAAAACCTGGTTGCCATGGAGCCTAGCCCCTAGAAAGGAGGCAGAGAGACTCAGCTCAGGTAACACTGACTGAAAAACAGCGTGGCAGGGCCCTCGCCCAGAAGGCAAGCCAGAAGAACAAGAGGAAAACACCAAAGGGTCTCCATAAAACTGAAAAAACCCAAATTCGGGGAAAAAGCAATATATTAAGCTCCTGGTGATACCCCAAAAGCTATATACTTTATAGATACAGCTTTTCACATTATTTTCTTTTTAACTTTTTCCTATTTTTTTTGTTTTCATTTTATTTTAAAATTCATTTTCATGGTTTTTCTTCTTTTTTAACCCACTTATTATTAATCCACTTATTATTACAACATGATACTTAATACAACACTCCATAATAACTTTTTACCTTGAACTTTTTTCAAACACATACCTGTGTTTTATTGTTGTTGTTGTTGTTGCTTCTTTTGTTTGTTTTTTCTGTTTTTTTTCTTTTTTCTCTCTTCTTTTATTTATTATTTTTTCTTTAAATTATACATATAGCTATAAGCTTCAAGGTAATCCTTCACTCCTACTCAATACTACCCCTATATATAAACCAGTTTTGATCTCCCTATATCTCTAGAAAGTGGACTCCTCTACATAATAACAAGACATACCCAGGAGGATCTGAAATATTTTCCTTGCCCACAACAAGGGTTCGCATTCACCTTCCCATCCTATTCGTCTCTCAGTGTTACTGTGTAATTGTTTTTGCCTTTGTAATATATAAATAATGGTCTAAGGGGTCATTTAGGTTGGGTTTAGTTTTTTGATCTCTTCAATTTCGTTTGCTTCCAATGGCCTTTTTCTTTACTCTGTTGTGGTTTTGGACCATATAAATCCTACCACTGGGACCTGATTTGGCCGATTTTTTTCTTGCTTCTTTTCTCTTTTTTTCTCTCTTTTTTCTTTCTTCTTCTTTTTTGGTAGTGACTTCTGATTGCTCCAAAACCTTCCAACGAGTAACCCATCTGGATAGCAGTTGATATATTCAGCTATACGTCCCCTCAACTACCCCTCACCAAAATGACTTGGAGAAGAAACAACCAACAGAAGAAAAACCCAGAGACTGCAACCCCCATCACAGAAATACTGGAAATGAACATAAACAATATGACAGAAATGGAATTCAGGGTAGCAATTATCCAAGCCATGGATAAGTTGGAAAAGAACATTAGTGGCAAGATAGAAGCTCTAAGGGCAGAAATAAAAGCCAAAGTGGCAGAGATTAAAAATGCTATTAATGGGATCCAATCTAATTTAAATACCCTAACAGCTAGGGTAAGTGAAGCAGAAGATTGCATTAGTGATGTAGAAGACAGATTGATTGAGAAAGAGGAGCAGGAGAAGTCTTGGAACAAACAGCTAAAATCCCATGAAAATAGAATTGGGGAAATAAATGATTCCATGAAATGCTCCAATATCAGAATTATTGGATCCCCGAGGGAGCTGAGAGACAGAGAAGCCTGGAAGTTATAGTTGAACAAATCCTGGATGAAAATGTCCCTAATCTGGGGAATAAAATAAGTGCTCATGTCCCAGAGGCAGAAAGGACACCCCCCAAGATCAATGAGGATATAAAATCCTCCAGACACATAATTGTGAAATTCATGAATCATAAATTCAAAGAATGTGTCTTAAGGGCATCTAGGGGGAAGTGATCCCTTATGTACAGAGGGAGGACCATCAGAATAACGTCAGACCTATCCACAGAAACCTGGCAAGCCAGAGAGGGCTGGCAAGCCATATTCAGAAAATTACATGAAAAAAAAAATGCAACCAAGGATAATGTACCCAGCAAGGTTGACTTTCAAATTAGAAGGAGAGATAAAGAGCTTCCACAACCGCCAAGTTCTAAAATATTATGTGACAACCAAGACAGCATTACAAGAAATATTAAGGGGGGGTTCTATAAAAGAAAAATGAACCCAAGAGTGACAGAGAACAGAAATTTACAGAGGTAATCTATAGAAACATTTCATGGAAACCAATGAGAATAAAGATACATCAATCCAAAACCTATGGGATGCGGCAAAGGCAGTCCTAAGGGGCAAATACATAGTCATCCAAGCCTCACTCAAAAAAATTGAAAAGTCCAGAATACCCTCTTTACACCTTAAAGAACTGGAAAATCAACAAGTTAAGTCAAACCCCCACACAATACAGTAAATAATTAAGATTATGGCAGAGATCAACAAATTAGAAACTAGAGATATAGGAGAACACATCAACAATACTAGAAGCTGGTTCTTTAAAAGAATTAATAAGATCAATAGACCATTGGCCAAACACATCCAAAAAAAAAGGGAGAAGGCCCAAATTAATAAAATTATAAATGAAATGGGAGATATCAAGACTAACACCAAGGAAATAGAAGCAATCATCAGAAATTACTATCAACAGTTATATGCCAGTAAGTTTAACAATCTAGAAGATATGGGTGCATTCCTGGAAACCTATAAACTTCCAAGACTGAAACAGGAAGACATTGACAATCTGAATAGACCAATATCTAGTAATGAGATTGAAGCAGTGATCAAAAATCTCCCAAAAAATAAAGGCCCAGGACCTGACAGATTCCCTGGGTAATTCTACCAAACATTCAACGAAGAAATAACACCAATTCTCCTGAAGCTGTTTCAAAAAATAGAAACAGAAGGAAAACTTCCAGGCTCTTTCTATGAAGCCAGCATTACTCTAATACCCAAACCAGACAAAGACCCCATCAAAAAGGAGAACTTCAGACCATTATATATCTGATGAATATGGATGTCAAGATTCTAAACAAGATCCTAGCTAAGAGGATCCAACAGTGCATTAAAAACCACAACCAGGTGGGATTTATCTCAGGGATGCAAGGGTGGTTCAACACTCACAAATCAATCAATGTGATAGAACAAATCAATAAGAGAAGAGAGATGAACCACATGGTATTCTGAATTGATGCAGAAAAAGTGTTTGACAAAATACCACATCTATTGCTGATTAAAACTCTTCCAAGTATATGGATAGAGGGAACATTCCTCAATCTCATAAAATATATCTATGAAAAACCCATAGCACATATCATTCTCAATGGGGAAAAACTGACAGCCATCCCACTGATATCAGGAATGAGACAAGGATGCCCACTCTCACCACTATTGTTCAACATAGTATTAGAAGTCCTAGCAACAGCAATCAGACAACAAAAAGAAATAAAAGGTATTCAAATTGGCAAAGAAGAAGTCAAACTCTCTCTTTTTTGCAGAGGACATGATACATGTGGAAAACCCAAAAGACTCTATCCCCAAATGACTAGAATTCATACAACAATTCAGTAATGTGGCAGGACACAAAAATCACTGCACAGAAATCAGTTGCATTCTTATACACTAACAAGGAAAATATAGAAAAGAAATCAAAGAATTGATTCTGTTTATTATAGTGCCAAAACCCATAAGATACCTAGGAATAAACTTAACCAAAGAAGTGAAGGATCTGTACTCGAGGAACTATAGAACACACCTGAAAGAAATTTAAGAAGACCCAAAAAGACGGAAGAGCATTCCATACTCATGGATAAGAAGAATAAACTCTGTACTGTCCAGAGCAATCAATACTTTCAATGCCATCCCAATCAAACAAACAATCCTAAAATTTATATGAAACTAAAAAAGACTCCAAATTGCTAAGGAATTGTTGAAGAAGAAAAACAAAGTTAAGGGTATCACATTACCTGATTTCAGGCTTCATTACAAAGCTGTGATCACCAAGACAGCATGGTACTGGCACAAAAACAGAGAAATAGACCGATGGAACAGAGTAGAGAGTCCAGATATAGACCCACAAATCTATGGTCAAATCATCTTCAACAAGGCAGAAAAAAATATCCAGTGGAAAAAAGACAGTCTCTTCAATAAATGGTGCTGGAAAGATTGGACAGCTACATAGAGAAGAATGAAACTAGACCATTCTCTTATGCCACACATGAAGATAAACTCAAAATGGATGAAAGACCTCAACATGAGGCCAGAATCTATCAAAATCCTAGAGGATAACAGGCAGTAACCTCTTTTACATTGGCCACAGCAACTTCTTTCAAGACACGACTCCAAAGGCAAAGGAAACAAAAGCAAAATGATCTTTTGGGACTTCATGAAAATAAAAAGCTTCTGCACAGCAAAGGAAACAGTCAAAAAAAAAAAAAACACAAAGAGGCAACCTGTGGAATAGGAGAGGATATTTGCAAATGACAGTACAGACAAAGGGCTGATATCCAAGATCTATAAATAACTACTCAAACTCAACACCCAAAAAGAAGATGATCACATCAAAAAAAGGGCAGGAGACATGAAGAGGCACTTCTCCATAGAAGACATACAAATGGCTAACAGACACATGAAAAAATGTTCATCATCATTAGCCAAATGGGAAATTCAAATCAAAACCACAGTCAGAATGGCTGGCATAAGGTAGTGTCTTATACCAGGACATTTAACAGGACAGGAAACAACAAGTGTTGGAGAGGATATGGAGAAAGGGGAACTCTCTTACACTGTTGGTGGGAATGTAAGTTGGTGCAGCCGCTTTGGAAAACAGTGTGGAGATTCCTTTAAAAATTAAAAATAGAGCTAATCTATGACCGTGCAATTGCACTACTGGGTATTTACCCCCAAAGATACAGATGCAGTGAAAAGAAGAGCCATATATACCCAATGTTTCTAGCAACAATGGCCACAATCATCAAACTGTGGAAAGAGCCAAGGTGCCCTTCAACAGATGAATGGATAAAGAAGATGTGGTCCATATATACAATGGAATATTATGCCTCCATCAGAAAGGATGAATACGCAACTTTTGTAGCAACATGGACTGGATTGGAAGAGATTATGCTGAGTGAAATAAGCCAAGTAGAGAAAGTCAAGTATCATATGGTTTCACTTACTTGTGGAGCATAAGGAGTAATAGAGAAGACAGTAGGAGAAGGAAAGGAAATGGGAAGTAGGATGAATTGGGAAAGAAAACAAAACATAAAAGACCTCTCCACAGAAACTGAAATCAATCTGATAACTTTCAACTATATTCTAAATAAAAACTCAACTGTAATATGATATTATTATGTACTTAAACATGGTTGTGTGTATTCACATATGTGCACACACATACACACAACCCATGTCCAGTTCATTGAAGGGAAAGATCCTTGCGTCATCTTCAATTCTTAGAAGCAGGAACAAGACATAGATGTCCTCTCTCACTTCTCCAATTACTATTTAACTTTTACCTGGACATTGGTCAATGTATCAGGCAAGCAAAGGACATTAGAGAATTAGAAATGATTATAAGGTGATAAGTACATACACACACACCACAATTTGTGGATGGTGTGATCATATAACCAGGAAACCGCAGAATCTATAAGAAAAAAGCAAACTACTAAAACAAGTAAATTCATTCAGTGAGGGAGCAGGATAGATTTTATAATCAAAGGTCAATAGTCCTCATATATATAGACAACTAATACAATAAAATGGAAGAGAAGACTTCACTTTTAATGATAGGAAAAAAGACAAGCCACAGGGCACATATAACAAGAAATGTACAAGAAACAACTGTATGCAGAAGCTTAAAAATAAGATCCCGAAGGACACAAAAGTAGACTTGATGAGTAGAAATATATAACATGCTTTTAACAGAATGACTCAATCTCATAAAGATGTCAATTGTTCCTAAGTTATTTATAAATTAAGTCTGCAAAAATACCAAGATTCATTTCCAGAATTAGATGAGCTGATTCTATCTTATATAAAACATGAAGTAAATATGGCTATTAATAATACTGAAAGTAAAAGGCAATATAGAGATATAGCTTTAAGAGATATTAAATGCTATATAAATCCTTGATAATTTCAAAATGTAGTACTGACAAATAAATAGAAAATCAAAACAAAGAAATGAAATAGTCCAGAAATAGATTTAAATGTTCATGGAAATTTAGTATATAACATGTAAGTTATCTCAAGCCAAAAATGAGTATTTTTGACAACATATAAACAAACAACTTTATGTATGAAATTCAAAGTACATGTAAAGAAAGACAACAAGCTGAGAAAACATTTTTATTTTATCCAGAGCAACATTTTTGCAATAGCAAAAATCCAAAATCTTCCAAGGGATCAATCAGGACGGTTTGGGTTCGGCTATATTTGCACAGTGGAATCCTAAGTAATTGAAAATTAATGAACCTGTATGGGAAGATCTCCAGAAAATATTGTTCATGGAATGAGGAAGAAGAATGGGCATATTTTGCTACGTTTTGAATAAGCAAAAAGAGTGTGTGTGTATACATATACATATATACATATAATATACATCTGTATATTATATGTGTATTATATATGCACCTATGTGTATATATGTATACAAGTGTATGTATGTAATGTATAATTATTTATTTATTTATTTATTTATTTATTTATTTATTTTTTGCATAGAGACATACTGGAAAGCTGCCCTATGCTCTTACTGCTTCCCATATACTAGTCTTCTGTCTACATGAGTTTTTCTTCCTTTGTTTCCAGATCATTCCTACCTACCCTTCAGATCTCCTTTACTATGTATATTTCTCTGGAAAATGTATGGTCTCTATGGTCTAGTACTTTGTTGGAACTCTTCTCATGTGCTTATCTTTCCTCAAGCTTCATTTGTCAAAGCAAACTTTGTTTATCTTTTACATGCCCTGAATAAATAACTATACCTAGGTCCCTCTTGTATTCCTTCCACTTCCCAAAGTGCATGAAGAAAAGATTGAATAGATACAATTAAAGAATTGCCACATGATTAGTGACACAATACAAATTAAGTGTGATCATAGGAAAAGCCACATCATAGCATTCTCGGGTAGGGAGGGGGCACAGAAAGAATCCACAAAGAGTTTGTTTCAAGATATCTTTTTTCTTCCTTCCTCCTATCTTATCCTTTCCTAGTGATTAACTATCCACATATTTTTTTTTCTTTTATCTTCTTTAAAGAGACCTAGTCTTATTAAAGAGATAGGAGTTGAGTGACATTTAGGAAAAGTATTTTTAGTCTTTCAAGATTTGTGTATAAAATGAGTCTTTGGCTCTTCTGGAATGAAGAAATATAGTATTCTTGTTTACGATGCACAAGTAATGATCATTGATCAGGCACATGCTATGTTCCAGGAACTTTGCCAAGGCCTTTTGTATAAATTGCCTCTCCAAATAAGAAGGCAATGTGCCACAATGAAAAGAGAAAGAGTTTTCCAGTCAGAGTGGTAAACCAGTTGACAAGTGAAGAACATACACGTTTTCATCCTCAGTCAGACATATCACCATTCTGTTTTATTTCAGAGGAAATTGTTACTGCTCCTTCACTTGATTTGTCTGCAACTTACGAGTGTCTGCTGCTGCTGCAAAATCACAGTAGCCTTGAGATGAGGAAAATAGAGTTATTTATTGGGAATAAAAAATGTGATTTTTAATATTATCTGATTTTCTTCCCTTGTCTTGTTAGAGTTCCAGGGAAGTTTTGGAGGCCCCAGACATGATATCCTAGGAGCTTAGATTGGTTCCCAAAGGGCCATTCAGAAATATGTAGAACTGGACCCTCAGGAAAAGGATCAGACCAGTGTCCCCAGGTGGTGATACAAATAGGCACATTCAGGACACATGGGTGGCTCAGTCATGTTAAGCATCTGCCTTTGACTCAAGTCGTGATCCCAGGGTCCTGGGATAGAGTCCCACAGCAGGTTCCATGTTCTGAAGGGAGTCTTCTTCTCCCTCTACCCCTTCCCCTCCCCCTCTCCCTGCTTATGCTCTCTCTTTCTCTCTCAAATAAATAAAATACTTAAAAAGAGTAATAGGCACATTTACACATGATTGTGTCTAATCATGCCTCACCTTAAAAAAAAGAAAAGAAAAGAAAAGAAATAAAGGCCCTTTCTTTTACATCATATCCCTCTAAGATATCACTGTTTGTGTCCTTGATTAATATTCTCACAGGAAGCTTTCTCTAGCAGTACTCCCACTATATTTTAAGGTTTCTTAAATTGTTTTTAAGAATTCCTATATCCAGTTATTGATGGCCATTTTCAGCAGAAGGTTTGCTCTTAACACATCTCTTGCAGAATGGTTGGAACACAGTATTACCGTTGGGTTATCAGATCTACTTCTTCCTTCATTGCAGGGAAAAAAAAAAGGTTCTCATTTTATGTCTGTGAATATGACTTTGTTCCAGTTATTGAGATCTTTAATTCAAGGACATTAATAATAAATACGAGGTAGACTTTCTCTTCTACATCAGTTATGATCTCATTAAATATTTTAATCTCACTGATTTTGCTTGCTTTGAAAGTTGACATCTTCTTCTCAACTGGGGCTATTCTGTTAGAGTAATGATATTATTTGGATATTTAGTACACTTCCTTAGCTCTCTCTTCTTCATTCTCTTGTTTGCCACCTCATTTGACTTCTGTTTCATTCACCCATGTCCTTATTAAATTTTTTTAGAGTGGGTTTCCCACCATGGATTCTACTGAAATTTTAGTCAAGGTAATTCTCTGTCATGGGCGGCAGGCAGGGAGATGCTTAACAGCATCTCTGGCCTCCAGGCCCTAGATACCAGGAGGAACCTGTCCTCCCATTATGACAACCAAAAAATGTCCTCAGAGGTAGATAAATGTCCTATAGGGCCAAAACCACTTAGAAAAAATTATTTCTTATTACTGTCTTGACTCTTCACTGATCTTTTCCATATTGTGGAATCTTCCTCCCTTTTGTTTTGTTACTATTATTTTGTTGTCTGTTTGATTTTATGAATTTATTCATTTTTAATATGACTTGAGTTGTTTGACACTTCACCTGAGACCCGTTTTTCTCATCCAGTGCACTTGAGAAATCTGAAGCCTGTAGATACTGATTGAATATGGCATAGAAGAGACATAAGAGGGTAGACTGGGACCAAAATTCACTTTCACAGACAGTAATGAAAAGAATGAACTTGGTATGAAGCAAGTGGGAAATACTAATCTATATGCAACCTTAAAGCACTGTGTCTGATAGGGCCAACTAGGGGCTGAGAAAGAAGGGAATGGGATCCTCAGAGAATGGGGGGGCAGAGTGTGGGGTACAGAAGCATGTTTAGCTCTCTAAGAAAAGTCATCATTCATGTCACCTTACTTACAACTGGAACTTTCTAGGGATCACTGAGAAAATCACAAAAGTGCCCAGGAAGAGTGAAGCCAGCCCCAGACAACCACAACAACTGTTGTGGTAAGACCAGCTGCAAAGACCGTGGTCTTCCCTTTAGTTCCTTCTCAACTCCCTGAGGAGTCATACAGGTCATGCAGACAAGAACTGGAGGGATTAGAATTTAACTCCAGGCCAGTCTCAAATATGGGCTCACAAAGAACCCCCAAATAATTTCACACAAATGCTCTTCCTAAGGAAATGGAAGAATAATGGACCATATAGAGAGACCCATAAGATGTCAAGAAGATATGTGGAACCTTGCCTATTTGCACACTGGAATTACTCAGTTGTGCATCAGTTTCCCCAAGATGAAGGAAAGCCTTGTGAGGGCCCGGCTTTCCTCCTAGTCATATCTGAAAATCACTACCTACCAGATGGTTTGGCACATGGTAGACACTAACTTTATATTGAATTAATTTTTTTTAAAGATTTTATTTATTTGACAGTGGGAAGCACAGCTAGAGCAGGAACACAAGCAGGGGGAATGAGAGAGGGAGAAGCAGGCCTCCCGCCGAGCATGGAGCGCGATGTGGGACTCGATCCTGGGTCTCCAGGATCATGACCTGAGCCGAAGGCAGTCGCTTAACCAACTGAGCCACCCAGGCGCCCCTATATTGAATTAAATTTTTAAAGTAAGTTTTCTGCCTTAACTGAGACATAAACAGCACTACCTGTCTCTCCCTTGCAGAAGTGCTGAATGCACTCAACATTTTAAAAGAAAGGAAATGCATCTGAATGATCTGAGACCCCTACACCTCTACCACCAGTTTACAGAAAAATGTCAAAAGGAAGAATGAGATCATGGCACATGAGTGGCCAGCAATTTCCTGACCTGTATCTAAGACATGTGGTGTCTTTGAAGGAATCATCTAATTTTATCTTAGGTTAAATCTTGCTCCAATGGAAGAGAAATTCCAATTTCACAACTGCATCGCATGGGAGTTCAATTCCCAAAGAGTAAAGGAAAAAGAAGATAAAAAATTATTTGGAGCACCCCACATGACACAGGTTTCCTTCTCAAATTGCTAATGTCATTTCTTATAGCACAATTTCAAAGACTGAAACAGGGATTTTGTCTAGCTTCCTTTTCCCCCTGAATTATCTGGGAATTACCTTTTGCAATCTCTACTCTGGGCCTTGAACTCATCAGGGTTCCAAAGCTGCTACAAGTCATTCACTCTGTTGTCTCCTGGCAAAAATAACACCACCCAGGTGTCCAGCAGCTGTCGTCAATTCTGAGGCTCACTGCTATGGGAAAAGCAAGCCTGCTCTCTGATAGAGATAAATAAATGGTTTCACCAGAGAAGTCTCATGCATAGTTTTGGACAGGAGTACTAATGGGGAGGAATTTCCAAAGATCAGGAAGGCATTTCCTGCCCTGAGTTCTCTCCACCTGTAGCCTAGCAGGTGGCATTCTTAGGGGAAAATGTCTGGGCTGGGTGATGAGTAACACTGTGGGGGTTTTTTTTGCTGTTATTGGGCTCTGCCCATTTACTAGCCATATAACCTTGGGCAAATCCTTTCAACTTTGAATGTGTATTTATTCAACTGCAAAATAGAAACAATGTATGCTTATTTCAAATGAGTTGGTGTAAAAATTAAATCAGGCAGTGTTTGTGAGACTTGTCTCAGAAAAGCACTCTCTTAAGACAGATCGTCTCCCTTTGACAGTGTATCTAGGTCTTCATGAGTGATAATTTGCTTAGGTCATCATCAATACAGGTTGTAGATTCCTTGTTTACAATTCAAATTCTTCCAGATGGAAAAACACATGAGATCAGGTGCATCCATATCTTTTCAATTGTATCTCAAATTTTACAAATCTGTATGTGGGGAAATGTTTTATTAGTACCTGGTGACTTGAGGTTTTGTATTTTCATGCACAGGTCTCCATTTAAATGATGAGTGTGAGTCAAGGGCATCTGATTTCATTATAAGAAGTATTCTTTTTTTTTGTATCAGTGAGTGAAGGGGGTCAAAAGATACAAACTTGCAGTTATAAAATAAATAAGTCATGGGATTTTAATGTACAGCATGGTCACTATAGTTAATAATACTGTATTGCATATTTGAAAGTTTCTAAGAGTAGATCTTTAAAGTTCTTATCACAAGGAAAAAATTTGTAACTATTATGGTGATGGATGTTAAGCAGACTTATTGTGGTGATCATTTCACAATATATACAAATATTGAATCATGTCTTAGATCTGAAACTAATATAATGTTATATGTCAGTTACACCTCAATGATAATAATGTTAATAATATATAATAAAGTCTTTTATAGTGCACATTAATGAAACATGAGCTCTGGACTTCCACATTCTGCCTGGCTATAGCTGATTGTGCCCACCATTCTATTCTGCCAACACTTTACAACATAAAAGCTTTGCATTTGCTTGTGTCCTACTTCTAGAATGCTCCTTCCCGGGATCCTCACGTCACCACCTCTTTCTCAGCATGTAATACCCATTTCAAATACCTATTCTTGGATGGCCCTTTCTCAACCCACCCAGCACATGCTCACCCTGTCACTTGATCAGAGTTTATTTGCATCACAGCACATTTTCTTGCTGGTATTTTCTTGCTACTTTATTAATTTATTTCTTTGTTTATACTC
Organism: Spilogale gracilis; assembly: GCA_004023965.1. Taxonomy (NCBI): domain Eukaryota; kingdom Metazoa; phylum Chordata; class Mammalia; order Carnivora; family Mephitidae; genus Spilogale; species Spilogale gracilis. Next base: position 280,639 of record PITA01000003.1, read on the forward strand.
TACACTTATAAAATAGTCACACTGCAGGTAACATGGTACAGGGCAAGATCTTTAAAAAGAAAAAAAAATAGGTAATTTTATCACTGCCTTCTTGTCTTCAAAGTCCCATGATTTTTGTGTGTGGGGGGGGAGAGGGGAGCTCGTGCCATCTGGGTGGGGAGAGGCAGAGAGGGAGAGAGAGAATCTTAGCAGACTACCCGCCCACCACAGAGCCTGACACGAGGCTCCATCTCACCATCCTGAGATCATGAGCTGAGCTAAAATCAAGAGTCTATGTAGCTTAACCTACTGAGCCACCCAGGTGCCCCTCCAATTTCCATGAATTTATAAGATCATAAAATCTATGAAAATATGTTTGCTAAACCTGTATTTTGGGGAATGCCAAATTGTTGAAGTGTGATTATGATAAGATGATAACAAATATAATAAAAGAAACTACTGATTTTAAAATGGTAAAAATGAGCTCCTCTTGCTTCTCTGCACCAGTAATGATACTTATACCAAAGGGAGAAAGAAAAGCAATAGCAGAAAGTCACTTTTTCATGAAACCAGAACCACAAGCTATGTAATCTAGACACTGATCTAATAGTGTCGTCATTTGCCTGGGTGGCACAAAGTCTGGGGACACACGTTTATAAAGCCAATGGAAACACTGAGGAATAAACTCATTTGAAGAAAATGGTGGTGCAAGAGGGAGCTTCCATGGAAACCATTTGGCACCAGGAATAAACACAGGAAGTGGGGACCTAGGATGCACTTTATAATCGAGCTATAGTAATAAGAGGTAGCCTTTGGGGAAAGGCTTTGGGGGGCATGAGAAACAGCAAATGACAGAGTCCTGCTGCTGTTCCGTGCAGTGGAGAGCTCCCTCACACACACTGCTAGAGCTTGTAACCTGACCTGGGCCTTGAAGGTTCCTGTGTACCTCTTGGAAATGTGGGTCAGAGTACCTCCCTCAACTCAGGATTAGTAACAATAAAATTAGGCCCTGGATCTATAAAACATATTACCATCTATACACACACACACACACACACACACACACACACACACACACATATATATATATATATACATATATATATATATATACATTTGCCAGAAAGAATAAATACTGCTGTCAAGTAGATAAAAGCTGTTCTCATTACAATAAAAGAAAAGGAAAAGAAAAAACTTTTTTTTTTAAGATTTTATTTATTTATTTGACAGAGAGAAACACAGCGAGAGAGGGAACACAAGCAGGGGGAGTGAGAGAGGGAGAAGCAGGCCTCCCGTCGAGCAGGGAGCCTGATGTGGGAATCATCCTGGGTCTCCGAGATCATGACCTGAGCCGAAGGCAGTCGCTTAACCAACTGAGCCACCCAGGTCCCCCTGGAAAAGAAAAAACTTTAATGAAGTCATCATTTAGAAAAAACACGAACTCAAAGTTGACAAATAACATATAAGAAAGAAAACCATGGAACAGAAGAAAGTCATGAATTAAAAAAAGAAAAAGAAGAAACTAAAAAATCAGAAATGCAAAAACAAAACCAACGCAAAAATAAAGATGATTTTGGAAGAATCCTGGATGGCTCAGTCATTTTGGCATCTGCCTTTGGCTCAGGTCACGATCCTGGGGTCCTGGAATCAAGTCCTGCATTGGGCTCCTTGCTCAGCAGGAGTCTGCTTCTCTCTCTCTCTATGTCAAATAAAACAAAAGACTTTAAAAAATAAAAATAAAAGATAATTTGGGAAATAGTATATAGGGGGAAAATGAATATTACAGGAATTAATATTACAGAAAATCGGAGGCTGCTATCTGGAGAACAGGACTGAGAAAAATGAGCATAGGGGATCAGTGAGTTACAAACTGAAATGATAATATGATACAGTTCCAAAATGATAATAATAGTTATAGAAGACAAATTCTTAAAATAGTTGTTTGTGAAGAAAAATATTGTTTCTGAAGAGGACAAAAGCAAAAAAAAAAAAAAAGAAAATAGAGCTATAATTTAATATTTTTCCCAGGTATAAAAGAAAACTTGATTTTAGATATTAAAGAGTACATTGAGTCCCAGGAAAGAATTGACACACAACGATTAGCCCTGAAACATCTCCTAATAAAGTTACTGAACAGTAAATTAAATAAGGAATCTTTTAAGCCAGCATTTCTATCACAGCTAGAAAATAGCAGTTCAGGGCTTTCAGGTCCTAAATGAACAAAAACGTCCCCAAAATTTTATACTGGGTATATAGGGGTTAAAGGGTGAAGGCCATAGACACACATTGTTGGGAATTTCCAGAAACAGAATAAAGATGTCCAGTGAGGCCTCCATAAGGAAACCATGATGGGATGAACTTGAACCAAGTAAGAAGTAAATGGAGAAAACACAGTGAGTGGTTAGTGCTGATCACTGGCTCTATTTTTCTGTAGAACACAGACTACAGCAAATGTGGTGTTCTGATGTCAATACAAAATTTGAAGATTATAAATTCTGGTGTTTTAGAAAATCTATAACCAGCGAGAGTTAGATAAGGGAGAGAAAGTATAAGATGGTATAAGTATGAGATTTCCTCTTTTTCATGGACAGGGATCAAAAAAACTTATTGGATAGAGATACAAGAATTGAGAATATTTTATTTATTTTTTCTTTTTTTAAGGATTTATTTACTTATTTTAGAGAGAGAGAGAGAGAGCATGCATGCATGGGGACAAGTAAGGGGAGGGGCAGAGGAAGAGAATCTTCAAGCAGACTCCCTGCCTAGCACAGAGTGCCACACAGGGCTGGATTCCATGACCCATGAGCTCATGACCTGAGCCAAAACCAAGAGTCCAAGGCTTAACTGACTGAGCCACCTAGGAGCTCTGAGAATGTTTCAAAGGCATAAACACATTTAGGAACATAATATGATCATCTAAAATGTAGAGATGAAGAGAATGAGTGGTAGAAGCAAAGTAGAAACTGTTTTCTTTCCTATTATGTAAGGACAGGAAATACTATAAAATGTTTAAACAATGGAAGACAAATACAATATATATGGAGCCACAATTTAATAAAGGTAACAATTAGCTAAAAAGTGTAAGAAACATACAACCCTAGCAAACAATTACAGGTAGAAGAGTAGAAGATAAAATAAAACAAAACCAATGCTCTAAAACCAAATAATTTTTAAAAAAGCATTAAGTGATATAATGGTACCAAATCAAAACTATCCACCAAACAATAAAGAAAAAAGGCTAATAATGTAAATTGAAAAAAAAAAACCTGGATCACAAAATCAAAATTTAAATACTCTTTTAAAAAAAATCAAGACAAAGTGAGAACAAAGGTTGAGAACAAAATGATAGGGAAAAGAAGTTTTGTGCAAAGTCAAACATAAGGAGAGAAACCAAGAACAGCCATGATCTCAATACTAAAAGTGATTTCAGAACAGTTCAGAGCATTAAATGAGACAAAGAAAGACAAGATATAAAGCTGAAGAGGGTAATCTAAAGTGAATACCAAACAATTCTAATATCAGTGACATAATAACATAAAATCAATAGGAATTAACAATAGGAAAAGAAACTGAAGCATAAATAAAAACATTTTTAAGTTGGAGACTTCATCTTTCACGCATGTAAATGGTTTAGTATAAGACAGTAATAAAACTGAAACATAAATGAAGTAACTAAGCATTTAAATTAGTTCGAAATTAACTAATAATGCACTAATGACTATACACATGTCAACCTCTATGACTGATATCATAGAATACATTTTCTTTTCATGGTCCTATGAAACATTTGTAAATAGAAAAACTGTACGTTTCTTTTAAACATGGAAAAAAATAAGAAACTTGTCTCTGATCACATTGTAGTGAAACATTTTTTTTTAAAAAAGAGAGAGGACAAAAGAAAATAAATGAAATGAAAAATTATTTATGATTTGGAACTAAATCAACTAATAACTAATCAACCACCACCAACAACAAAAACCCTTCTGTGAACAAGTTTTGTCAAAGAGAAAACTCAAAACTGAAATGACACAAAAAAGCAGAAGTCAATGAATACTATGCATCAAAGGAAAGTGGACCTAAAGAGGATTCAAAGGAACACCGTCTAAAATATTTAGTAAATAAGAAAGAATGCAAACAATGAACTAGTTCCCCAAATCAAAAATATCAGAATAAGGAAAATAAAAATTTACAAACTATAATGACAATAACAATAAACAATAAATTAATGAAATAGAAAAGAGAAGAATGAGGGGAGCCTGGGTGGCTCAGTCCTTAGGCGGCTGCCTTCAGCTCAGGTAATGATCCTGGAATCCCATGTTTGAGCCCTGCATGGGGCTCCCTGCTCCGCGGGAAGCCTGCTTCTCCCTCTTTCACTCCCCTGCTTGTGTTCCCTCTCTAGCTGTGTTTCTCTCTGTCAAATAAATAAATAGAAAATCTTTTTAGAAAGAAAGGAAGAAAGAAAGAAAGAAAGAAAGAAAGAAAGAAAGAAAGAAAGAAAGAAAGAAAGAAAGAAAGAAAGAAAGAAAAGAATAAATAAGTAAAACTCTTGAAAAAAATGAACCCTCATTTACCCTAATCAGAGTTAAAGGAAAAAGCAAAAACAAAACAAAGCCACAACCACAACCACAACCACAAAAACATATAAATTTAAAAGATGAAAGTAATGATGATATTCATCTCCATGGGAATAAATTGAAAAGGATCAAATGGGCACTCACTTTGGAATATGTAAACTACTAAAACTGATGGTAGAAGAGATGAGGAACCTAAAGAGATAGAATCGATTAAAAATAATTAAGATAGAGAAGAAGCTGTGAAAAGCTGCCTCTGTCAAAGAGCAGAACAAAACAGGCAAATAAAAACAGGCCAGAATGTTTCACGGTGGAGTTTCACTAACTCATACTAAAACTCAATAAAGATGACATCAAAAGGAAATCTAAAATCAATTTTTTATTTAAATGTTGAGCTAAAAAAAAAAATTCCTAAACAAAATAGGTGCAAACTCTGGCAGCTCACTTAAAAAACAACATAACAAGTCTAAGATAGGCTGATGCTGTAAAAGCAGGTGAGTTACTGTTACCAAAAGTATGCCAGTCTAGGGGCGCCTGGGTGGCTCAGTGGGTGAAAGCCTCTGCCCTTGGCTCAGGTCATGATCTCAGGGTCCTGGGATTAATTAAGTCCGGCATCAGGCTCCCTGCTTAGTGAGGAGTCTGCTTCTCCCTCTCCCTCTTCTTCTCCCCAGGCTTGTTCTTGCTCTCTCTCTCTCAATATAAATAATTAAAAAATATATGACAGTCTAATTCATTTGATTTTTTCATCAAAAGTGAAAATGGTGAAAGTGAAACTCAGCAAAAGCTTTTCAGGGAGGACATTAGGGAAGGAAAGGAAAAGTGAAGGGGGGGGGGCATTGGCGGCGGAGGCAAACCATGAGAGACTATGGACTCCAAGAAACAAACTGAGAGTTTTACAGGGGAGGTGGTGAGTGTTGGGTAAGCCTGGGGATAGGTATTAAGAAGGGCATGTATTGCATGGAACACTGGGTGTTATATGTAAATAAGGAATCTCGGAGCACTACATCAAAGACTAATGATGCATTGTATGGTGACTGACATTATACAATAAAAATAAACAAACAAACAAATACATAAGAAAAATATCAATAAAATAAATAAAAGCTTTTGATAAATCAGTATCAGTTATAGACAAAATGTCTTCGTAATACCACACATCAGGAACATTCATTTATTGAGCTCTTACTATAAGCCAGGCACACTCCAAGGCTTTGTATGCACGAACTCACTTCATCATTTACGACTACAATTTTTGCAGAGAAATAAACAGTTGGAAACCTCCCAAATACATCCATATAAATTCATCATGAGCAATGATCCCGGGCACTGTTCTCAGTACTTTACATACATTATCTCTTTTAACCCTCGTAACACCCCATGAGGTAGGTATTACTATCCCCTTTTTATACACACACAAACATGAGTGTGTGAACACACTTAATATATCAACTCAAAAGCCCCTTTAATAGGGAGACATTAAAAGTCTTCCCCAACAAAACCTATTAAAAGAAGATACGGGTTTTCTTTAGCAGCATTATTATTGCACTAGATTCTGCAATTGCAAATAAATACAATTACACACAGGAAAGAAATAATACAAATGATAATAAGACAACAACGGCAAAATCATTTGCAGAGGTATTACACAATATGTGGAACACCTGTCAGATTCGACTGAGAAAATTCATTTCAGTGTTCAAACAATCACCCCACTGTGAGATGAGCCTGAGCTAAAACCCCATTGATCATCTGACCTCCAAAGCCCCTACTCTTACTGATGTATTAGAATGATGTTTTGGATCTCCTGGAATCATTATCAGTTCAAAGTCAGTATTCAGTGATCTCTGGAAGGTCTGATTATTCCTTGTCCAAGTGCAGAGTTATGATAAAAGACCATAGTTCCTTTTGGGGAAGACTGAGAGAAAGATTGAGTACAGGTTTTTCATAGTGCACATGATCGTTTCTCAAGAGGGGCCCAACTTTTCTTCATACATGGGATCTGGGTATGTAAACTGAATCAAGTTTTGGAATTAACTTAAGGGGTCATTAGTCTCTATTTTTATTTTTTAAATTAGACTTTTGTTCACTTGACCTGGAACACTCCCACTTATAGAAATCAAGTAAAATTTAGTAAACTTCTCATGTATTTCACTTTTAGGAACATTATGATCAACTAGCCAACATCTTTGGTCTTTATGAGTCAAACTATTTTTATTGCTGCTTTGACTCTGTGGTCCATTACAGTAACTATGGGAATCTTGCCTTTGGCAGTTGATGCTGCCACTTGACTCTTGCCACCTCACTGAATTAGGTTTTCCATTGTGTTCAGTGGCAGTAGTTCTCACTGTAATTTCAACGCTGCAGAAAAGAGCCATTAGGAAGATCTTTAGGGAAGCTGGGGCTCCCCTCACAATACTGATGAACGACACGTCTTCTGGACCCTTCTTTGCAAGTGAGCAGGCCTTAAGTGACAAATCCACTCTAACATCCTAATTCCTCAAATTAGGAATTTTGAGGCCCTTCCTCGCTAGGATACCAAGGCTAACACTCCAAGTTTGTTTACTGTGGGTCACCTTTGCTCCATGTTTCCACAAACAACCAAACTGTTGGCTCTTTATAACCCCCTGAGCAGCCACATTAAATTCAGAATCTCTGCTTAGTGAACCCATGACAAGAAATTCAGCCTGATACACATTTATACTTTTTCCATTATTATCCTGTGTCCTGACTATATATCCCCACCTATATTTGCCAAATTTCTGCCTCAATAAAGGAAAAATCAAATAGTTCTTTTGGAATATATCACACACCTCCACCGGGTCACACTTTCTTCCTCACCTTCTGAATCAAGTTAAAGGTCTAGAAGCAAAGAAAGGTGGTGGGGATGAGGAGTATCAGGAGTGTATGCAGACCCAGACTATTTCAGGGGAGGCCATTGCAGTTCCCCTCAGGCATAGGGTTCATATCCTCAGACAAGGGTGGGATGACTACTTCTATGGGAAAAGAAGACTGACTCATCAGAATTTAAAGGTTCAATGTTCCCAGTTTCATCAGTCTTTCCATATCTCCCCATTTCAGCTTCCAGGATCTCATTCCCACCATCAACATCAATGTCCTCACTTTCACAGTAGAATGTAGCCAGGTTGGAAATTCAGTTTGCATTGTAATTCAGCCACTCAGGATGAATTTCTGGTTTTGATTTTTCAGCAATGTCAGCTCATTTATGTGGCACTTCAGCTGGATGTTGGAATTCTTGAGTGCCTCCATTTCTTTCCCCCCATAGTCTGGTGATACAGGAACAACCACAGCCAGTCTCATTATACTTGTTAGTTTGATAAAAATGTTCCAAGGTATCATATCCATGGTCATATGCAGAGTCACATAACTTTTCCTTATTTGATTATGAATATCCAGTAGTGGTATCTTCTTATCACTTGCCACACCACACCGTGGGCAATCAGTGCTCTCTGTATTACAGGAAATAGAGTCATCAGTACCTTTAAACTTAATCATATTAAAAAGCCAATTCTGGAAACACCAGAAAAATTTAGAAAGCTCATCCAGAAGACGATATTTCCCTAGAACCACTCTTTGTACCAAATCTGGAGTCAGAATTTCCAGAGAAACAACAAATAGGAGTATATAAGACACACATATCTATATAGACATATATAGATAAGTATACTACAGATATATGGCTATGCATACCTATATCTATAACTCTATCTATGTCCATATTTAGAAAGAGAAAAAGTGAGAGAGACAGAAAAATATATATTTTTTAGATTTTATTTATTTATTCATAAAAGACAGAGAGAGTGAGAGAGAGTCAGAGGAAGAAGCAGGCTCCCCACTGAGCAGAGATCCCAATGCAGGACTTGATCCCAGGACCCCAGGATCATGACCCACACTGAAGGAATACGCTTAACCACTTGAGCAATCCAGGTGCCCCAGAAAAACATTCCTTGTAAGGAATTGGCTCACATGCTGTAAAGGTTGGGCAAATCCAAAATCTATAAGGTAGACTGGCAAGATAAAGACTGAGGGAAAAGTAAACAGAATCTGTTGGCAGAATTCCTTCTTCAGGGGAGGTCAGTCTTTTTTTTTTTTTCTCCACTTATTTTTTTTTCACTTCTTTTTTTTTTTTTCTCCAGTGTTCCAAGATTCATTGTTTATGCCTCACACCCAGTGCTCCATGTAATACATGCCCTCAATACCCACCACCAGGCTCACCCATCCCCTACCCCTTCCCTCCAAGACCCTCAGTTTGTTTCTGAGCCCAAAGTCTCTTATGTTTTGTCTCCCTCTCTGATTTACCCCACTTCCCAGTTTCTTTCCATCTCCTGTTGTCCTCCATATTACTCCTTATGCACCACAACTAAGTGAAACCATAAAATACTTGACTTTCTCTGCTTGGCTCATTTCGCTCAGCATAGTCTCTTCCAATCCAGTCCATGTTGCTACAAAAGCTGGGTATTCATCCTTTCTGATGGAGGCATAATATTCCATTGTATATATGGACCACATCTTCTTTATTCATTCATCTGTTGATGGGCACCTTGGCTCTTTCCACAGTTTGGCGATTGTGGCCACTGCTACATATGGCCCTTCTGTTCACTACATCTGTATCTTTAGGGTAAATACCCAGTAGTGCAATTTCAGGGTGATAGGGTAGCTCTATCTTTAAATTTTTAAGGAATCTCCACACTGTTTTCGAAAGTGGCTACACCAACTTGCATTCCCACCAACAGTGTAAGAGGGTTCCCCTTTCTCCATAGTCTCTCCAACACTTGTTTCCTGTACTGTTAATTTTGGCCATTCTGACTAGTATAAGGTGGTATCTCAATGTGGCTTTGATTTGAATTTCCCAGTTGGCTAATGATGATGAACATTTTTTCAGGTGTTCATTAGCCATTTGTATGTCTTCTATGGAGAAGTGCCTTCATATCTCCTGCCCATTTTTTGATGGTTTTTGATGTGATCATCTTTATTTTGGTTGTTGAGTTTGAGTAACTCTTTATAGATCTTAGATATGAGCCCTTTGTCTTACTGCCATTTGCAAATATCCTCTCCCATTCCTGAGTTGCCTCTTTATTTTGTTGACTGTTTCCTTTGCTGTGCAGAAGCTTTTTATTTTGATGAAGTCCCAAAAGATCATTTTTGCTTTTGTTTCCTTTTCCTTTGGAGACATGTCTTGAAAGAAGTTGCTGTGCCCCATGTCACTGCCTGTGTTCTCCTTTAGGATTTTGATAGGGTCCTTTCTCAAATTGAGGTCATTCATCAATTTGGAGTTTATCTTTGGGTGTGGCATAAGAGAATGGTCTAGTTTCATTCTTCTCTATGTAGCTGTCTAATTTTCCCAGCATCATTAATTGAAGAGACTGTCTTTTTTCCAATGGATATTTTTTCTTGCTTTGTCGAAGATTATTTGACCATAGAGTTGTGGGTCTATATCTAAACTGTTCTAATCTACTCTGTTCCATTTGTCTATTTGTCTGTTTTTGTCCCAGTAGCATGCTGTTTTGGTGATCACAGCTTTGTAATAAAGCTTGAAAACAGGCAACATGATGCCCCCAGCTTTGTTTTGCTTTTTCAACATTTCCTTAGCAATTTGGGGTCTTTTATGGTTCCATATAAATTTTAGGATTGTTTGTTCCAGCACTTTGAAAAGTGTTGGTGGAATTTTGATTGAGATGGCATTGAAACTATAGATTTCTCTGGACAGTATGAACATTTTAACAATGCTTATTCTTCCAATTTTGTATCTTCTTCAATTTCTTTTATGAGTGTTCTGTAATTCCGCAAGTACAGATCCTTAACTTCTTTGGTTATATTTATTCCTAGGTATCTTATGGTTTTTGGTGCTACAGAAAATGGTTGATTATCTGATTTCCCTTTCTATATTTTCATTGCTAATGTATAAGAAAGCCACAGATTTAAGTGCATTGATTTTGTATCCTGCTACATCACTGAATTGTTGTATGAGTTCTAGAGTGTTTTAGGTTTTCCATATAAAGTATCATGTCATCTGTGAAGAGAGAGAGTTTGAGTTCTCCTTTGCCAATTTGAATCCCTTTTATTTCTTTGTGTTGTCGGATTGCTTTTGCTAGGACTTCTAACACTATGTTGAACAGTAGTGGTGAGAGTGGGCATCCTTGTCTTGTTCCTGATCTCCGTGGGAAGGTTGTCAGTTTTTCCCTGTTGAGAATGATATTCACTGTGAGATTTTTGTGTATAGATTTTAGGTTGAGGTTGAGGAATGTTCCCTCTATCCCTGTACTTTGAAGAGTTTAATCAGGAACAGATGCTGCATTTTGTCAAATAAGTTTTTTTTCTGCATCACTTGAAAGGACCATGTGGTTCTTCTCTCTTCTCTTTGTTCTATCATGTTGATTGATTTGCAAATGTTGAACCACACTTGCATCCCAGGGATAAATCCCACCTGGTTGTGGTGGATAATCTTTTTAATGTACTGTTGGATCCTATTATTTTTTGAAACAGCTTCAGGTGAATAGGTATTATTTCTTCTTTGAATGTTTGGTAAAATTTCGCAGGGAATCTGTTAGGTCCTGGACTCTTGTTTTTGGGATATTTTTGATATATGTTTCAATCTCATTACTAGATAATGGTCTATTCAGGTTATCAATTTCTTCCTGTTTCACTCTTGGAAGTTTATAGGTTTCCAGGAATGTATCTATATCTTCTAGGTTGTTACACTTACTGCATATAACTATTGATAGTAATTTCTGATAATTGTTTCTATTTCTTTGGTATTACCCTTGATCTCTCTCCTTTCATTCATAATTTTATTAATTTGGGTCTTATTCTTTTTCTTTTGGATTAGTTTGGCCAGTGATTTATTGATCTTATTAATTCTTTCAAAGAACCAGCTTCTAGTTTTGCTGATATATTCTACTGTACCTCTAGTTTCTAAGTCATTGGTCTCTGCTCTAATCTTAATTATTTCCCATCTTGTGTGCTACTGTACCTCTAGTTTCTAATTCATTGATCTCTGCTCTAATCTTAATTATTTCCCATCTTGTGTGGGGGGTTGGCTTAACTTCTTGATTTTCCAGTTCTTTAAGGTGTAAAGAGAGTTGGTGTATTCTGGATTTTTCAATTTTTTTTTTATTGAGGCTTGGATGGTTATGTATTTCCCCATTAGGACTGCTTTGCAATATCCCACAGGTTTTGGATTGATGTATCTTTATTCTCACTGGTTTCCATGAAATTTTTAACTTCTTCTTTGATTTCCTGGTTGATCTAAACATTCTTGAGCAGGATAGTCTTTAGCTTACAAATGTTTGAATTCTTTCTGAACTTTTTCTTATGGTTGAGTTCCAGTTTTAAGGTATTGTGGTCAGAAAATATACAGGGAAGAACCTCAATCTTTTGGTATCAGTTGAACCCTGATTTGTGACTTAGTATGTGCTCTATTCTGGAGAAAGTTCCATATGCACTTGAGAAGAATGAGTATTATGCTGTTTTAGGGTGGAATGTCCTTAATATATCTAAGAGGTGCATTTGTTCCAATGTGTCAGTCAAAGCTCTTGTGTCTGTTGATTTTATGTTTAGATGATCTGTACATTGCTGAGAGTGGTGTGTTAAGATCTCCTACAATTAATGTATTTATATCAATATGACTCTTTATTTTGCTTAACAGTTGATTTATGTAGTTGCTCCCATGTTGGGGACATAAATATTTACAATTGTTAGATCTTCTTGGTGTATAGACCCTTTAAGAATGATGTAGTGCCCTTCTGTATCTCTGACTACAGTCTTAAATTAAAATTTAATTTGTCTGACATGAGAATTGCTACCCTAGCTTTCTTTTGAGGTCCACTGGCATGAAAGATGGTCCTCCATCCCCCCATTTTCAGTCTGGAAGTGTCTTTAGACTCAAAATGTGGCTCTTATAGACAGCATATGGATGGGTTCTGTGTTTTATCCAGTCTGCAACCCTGTGCCATTTTATTGGAGCATTTAGGCCATTCACATTGATAGTGATTATTGATAGGGACGTTTTTATTGACATCATGTTACCTGTGAAGTTCATGTTTATACAGATTATCTGTGTAAATTTCTGTTCTGTGTCACTCTTGGGTTTGTTCCTCTTTTATAGAACCCCACTTAATATTTCTTGTAGTGTTGGCTTGGTGGTTGCATAATCTTTTAGACCTTGTCAGTCCTGGAAGCTCTTTATCTCTACTTCCATTTTGAACATCAACCTTGCTGGGTACATTATCCTTGGTTGCATATTTTTGTCATGTAATTTCCTGAATATGTATTGCCAGCCCTTTCTGGCTTGCCAGGTTTCTGTGGATAGATCTGAAGTTATTCTGATGGTCCTCCCTCTGTACATAAGGAAACTCTTTCCCATAGCTGCCCTTAAGACACATTCTTTGAATTTATGATTCATGAATTTCACAATTATGTGCCTGGAGGCTTTTCTAGCCTTATTGATCTTGGGATGTGTCATTTCTGCCTCTAAAACATGAGGAGAAACATGAAACACTTGTTTCATTCCCCAGATTAGGGACATTTTCATCCAGGATTTGTTCAATTATATCTTCTAGGTTTTTATCTCTCTCAACTCCTTCAGGGATTCCAATAACTCTGATTTTGGAGTGTTTTATGGCATCATTTATTTCCCTAATTTTAGTTTTGTGGGATTTTAGCTGTTTGTTCCAAGACTTCTCCTGCTCCTCTTTCTCAATCAATCTGTCTTCTAGATCACTAATGCAATCTTCTGCTTCACTTACCCTAGCTGTTAGGGTATTTAAATTAGATTGGATCCCATTGATAATATTTTTAACCTCTGCCACTTTGGCTTTTATTTCTGCCCTTAGAGCTTCTATCTTGCCACTAATGTTCTTTTCCAACTTATCCATTGCTTGGATAATTGCTACCCTGAATTCCATTTCTGTCATATTGTTTGTGTTCATATTCATTAGTTCTGTGGCAGGGTTGCAGACTCTGAGTTTTTCTTATGTTGGGTGTTTCTCCTCTAAATTGTTTTGGTGAGGGGTGGTTGAACGGATGTAGAGCTGAATATATCAACCAGTTGCTCATTGGAAGGTTTTGGAAGCAATCAGAAGTCATCCAAAAAGGAAGAAGAAAGAAAAAATACAGAGAAAAAGAGAAAAGAAGCAAGAAGAAAACAGGCCAAAACAGGCCCCAATGGTAGGATTTATATAGCACAAAAACAAAAATGAATTTAAAAAAAGACCTTCAAAAGTAAAAGAAAGGTGAAAAAATCAAAAAGCAAAGCCCAACCCAAATGACCCCCAAGAATAATATTTATATATTACAAAGGCAAAAACAAATACACAGAAGCACTGACAGAAGAATAGGATGGGAAGGTGAATACAAACTCTCATTGTGGGCAAAGAAAGTATTTCAGCTCCTCCTGGGTGTATCTTGTTATTACTGTTAGAGGACTCCACTTCCTAGAGATATAGGGGAATTAAAACTGATTTATATATGGGATAGTATTGAATGGGAAATGAAGGATTATCTCAAAGCTTATATCTTTAAGTATATTTAAAAGAAAAAAGAAAGAAAGGAAGAAAGAAACAAACACAGGTATGTGTATAAAAATCTTCAAGGTAAAAAGTTACGGAATGTTGCATTAAATATCATGTAATAATAAGTGGTTTAAAAAATAAAAGAACAAGAATCATGAGAATGAATTTAAAATTTAAAATGAAAACTTAAAAATAAAAATAAAAAGAAGTTAAAAAGAAAATTAGGGTGCCTGGGTGGCTCAATGGGTTAAAGCCTCTGCTTTCAGCTCAGGTCATGATCTCAGGGTCCTGGGATCAAGGCCTGCATTGGGCTCTCTGCTTGGCAGGGAGCCTGCTTCCTCCTCTCTCTCTGCCTGCCTCTCTGTCTACTTGTGATCTCTCCCTCCATCAAAAATAAATAAATAAATGAAAATCTTTTTAAAAATTAAATGAAAAGCTGTACATATAAAACATGCAAGTCTGGACACTCTCTGGATCCCACTCCCCCACTGGGTGCTCTCTGACCTGGCATCCTGTATGTTGTGCAGAAGGCTGTGGGAAGAGTGATATCCGTTGCAGGTTGCCGGCACCTAGCCCTAGTGGTGGTCAAGCGCGAACTCAGGGACCTCCTGCCAGGTTCCCCCAGGTGCCAGGGAGTGCTTTCTACTGCCAGCGCAGAGGTGCAGTTTTATGTCCCTGCTAGTTCCCATCACATTCCCCTAGTTGCCTCTTAAGACCTTTTGTTTTTGAGTGCTTTTAACTGGACCGCAATTTGATGCTGCTCCCCAAGAACAAGGCACTTTCATATTGGGGTATCACTTTCCAATGGGTCACTTCTGGTGGCTCAGTCCTAGAGCAACTGCTCTGCTTTACCTCTCCGATGATGCTCTTCGACCCCCGCAGAGATCCAGGAGTGCATAGTCTTACATCTCGGGCTGATTTCCTGGGTGTTCACAGTGTGCTGGTATATATTTAGCTCACTGCAGGGGAGCCTCTGAAACAGGTGTCCTACTTCTCTGCCATCTTGTCCCTCTTTTTTAATACTAATAATTATTTATTTTTTATTATGTTATGCTAGTCATCATACAATACATCATTAGTTTTTGATGTAGTGTTCTAAGATTCATTGTTTTTTAAGACCTTCAATTGATATCATGAGATCCAGCCACAGTATGAAGGAAAATTTACATTACTCAAAGTCCACTGATTTAAATGTTACTTAGAAAGTCTTCACAAAAATCTCTAGACTAGTGTTTGACCAAATATCTGGTCAAAATAATAAAAATGAATAAGATAAACATCAAAATGAATAGCTGAGTATTTTAACCAAGTGAGTTTTCTCACTGTTAAATGGAATAATAATGTTTATGCAAGTGTTGTTTTAAGGTTTAAATGAGATAATATATTATATTTTAATAGGTTATCATTCATATTTATTTTTATAGCTCATATTTTAAAAATTGGCAATTAACCATAATTAAATTTTTGTACATGTATTTTAAGTTAATTTTATTCAAATGGTAAGTAAAATTTTATCTCCTGCTTTTATTGTGAGATTGTTCTAGACATTGTTATATAGCATTAATAACAATAATTTTATGGATATATAATGTTCCATATATAGATTTACCATAGCTAGCTTATTTTCTACTTGTCTTTTAATTTATATTTTTCACTGTCATGAATTTTGAATGAGAATCTGCACTGCTTTTAATTTTTATTATTATTCTTTATACAATATTTATACCCTCCTAGACATACACTTATTTTGATCAAATGTTTTTATTTTGAATGCAAATTTTAACTTTATTTTATTTATTTTTTTTTTATTACTTTTTTTTTTTTATTGTTACTAAATTTTTTTTTTCCAGTGTTTCAAGATTCATTCCCCATTCCCCACACCCAGTGCTCCCCGCTTTAGGTGTCCCCAAAATTTTAACTTTAAATATAAAACTCAATTTCAAGATTTACCTTGGACTTCAATTCAATTTCATGTTTTTTCACTATAACAGACATTTATTTCCCTGGGAACTGTTAAAGATTTATTCATGCCTCCTCTATAAGAACACAGTTAAGTGACCTTTTCCAATAATCTTTGCTTTGAGGAAAAAGAAAAAGGTTTTACAGGCGTCTTGAGAACCTTCAGGATTTCACACAGGAATACCTAGTCTTCAAATATAACCTGAGTGCAGGGAACGATCTCTGGGGCCCTGGCACAAATTAATAGAGAGGGAAGGGATTAATATATAAATGTGTGATGGATCATACTGATAGACCAGAAGGTAACATCGTAAAAGTCTCACCTATTGTATATTTGTCTTTATCCTTTGCCTTAGAGCTTGAATGCCTACAAAAATTACTTAACCTACATCTTAAGAATCTAGAGAATCATCTTTTCCAGGGGGTAAGGCTGTAAATCAATATCCTTTAGGGATTGGTTTTAAAATGTGCATGTCAGTTTCCACACCATCACCCTTGATATACAGTCATAACTTGAGTGTTAGAGGATGTGAGAATACTACTCTAATATACTTAAAAAAAAAAAAAAAAAAAAAGCATCCCCAAGAGATTTTGATAACTGCCTGCCTAATTCTGTTTCCATGCTCAGTGGACACCACAGATCTTGCCAAATCCTCATATTGTACCATAAGAATCGCCCTGTGATATGAGCTAGGAACAGAGTTGGAAAGGAAATGGAGGTCCCTTGACTCCCATTCTGATGTTCATTTTAATCCACTCTTTCCAAAAGAATGATCTTCAATTCATCATTTGAAATTGGAGATACATGATATCAGTTGCAGTCATTAAAATCTTAACAAGAACTTGTTTTCCATGTTTCCAAAGATAGACTGACTTTATAAAATTAGAAAGAACTTGGAGGAGAAGTAAGAGATCTGGAGTGAGAGTATTTCAGATACTCAAACTGCCACCCACTATGGGAAAACAATGAGCTCTGTAAATAGTTGCCCTGGAGATGAAACCCCACATTGCCACTTACCAGCTGTGGGAACTTGAATAAATTACCTAATCTTCTTTCTTTGTTTTCCTATTGGGATTATTGGAGACAACAACATCTATCTATCGTAGTGTTGTTGAGAGAATTAATGTAATTTATAGAAAGATCTTGCTTCATACTAGTGGAAATGATAATCAACATAGTAATAGTGGTTGTGAAACAACCATTTCTAATTTCTCTCCTTATTCTCCTTAAATTGGTAGTAGGTTGAAGGAGGGGTAGCATTTATTCCATGGTACTAGCAGAAGATATTTTTAAAAGTTGATTTTGAAGATGATAGAAGAAACTATTGTTCACTTCCTATTTCATTAAGAGTATTCCCTATGGCCTTTTAGAATTGTTGGAGAAAATGACCCCAGAAAGAGAGAGAGCGTTTGCAGATCTGACATTTATCCTCTTGACTCCAGGACACTCTGGAATACAGATATTGCCATCTTGTGTTACCTTGGACAAGTAATTTATACTCTTTTCACTTTCTTTCCCAACTTTAAAGTGAGGTGGTGGGACAGAATCACACAAAAGTCCCGTTTCCTCTCTCATTACATGTGCCTTCAAGATTATGGTGCTGCCAAGTAAGGATTCTTACTATAACCACAGTTGATCTAATGATTTTTACTCTTGTGAGACCTCTCTAACTGGCAACCAATAGATAATGTGAAGCAGAAACAGTGGGAGGAAGGTAATAAGGCAAGTTTCTGACAGGCAATGGTGATCATACTCTCCCCTTCCCCACGGCTCAGGTAATAAGCACAGCTGCATTGTCCTATACTCTTCTTTATTTACAGAACCTGCAAAGTGTGCACAGCAACAGGCACACAAGTTCAGGAATATTTGGATTCATGCTGAATTCTCTATGAAACTGTGAATTTCCATCTTGGTATCACTGCTATGGGGAAGAAAGAATGAAAACCCAGCTTCTCCACCTCTGCCACTCTTTCTTAAAATTATATCACTCCACAGAGACAGGAGGCTCTCCTGCACCTTCCTAACCCAGTGAACAACCAAAGAAAATGAATCACATGTATTTGTGTGTGTGTGTGTGTGTGTGTGTGTGTGTGTATAAAATGTGATGGTGTTCATAATAGTAGTGTTATAATATAATAAGTCTCATTTTGCTCCTTATTATCCTATATCATATATTGTCCGATGTCCAATAAAGAACCACCAGGCATATGTAACTATTTACATTTGTAAATGTAATAATGTAATAATGTAAAAATAATAAAGGGGGAATGCCATGCAACACACTGTTTCCTAGAAGTCCTGGCACTGTGTGCTGCTTTCTGGATAGATCTCGGGAGGACCATGAGGCTAGGACTTCTGTTTTGTTTTTGTTTTTTAAGATTTTATTTTTCACAGAGAGAGAGAGCACAAGCAGGGGAAGCAGCAGGCAGAGGGAGAAGAAGGCTCCCTGTTGAGCAAAGAGCCGGATGCTGAACTGGATCCCAGGATCCTGGATCATGACCTGAGTTGAAGGCAGACACTTAACTGACTGAGCCACCCAGGGACCCCGTGAGGCTGGGACTTCTAAAGGAGCATGTGAATAGGACAAATCGAGGGGGGGTACAAATGGTGTGACCTGGGAGGCCTGCGGCAGTGTCTAGTCAACTGCACCTAAGATAAGAGACAGACTTATTTCCTAAAATTATTTGACGATGGCCCTCTTTGCAATGGGAACATCTCTCATGACTTGTAAAACATATTTTGTCATTCTACAGAACATGCCCTTTTGTGTCTTCAAAGAGCCTCGTTGGATTTAAATTAGAGTTTCGTCCACAGTAGATCAAAAAGACATACTAAAAAGACCTCTTCCACAGAGAAAAGGGACTGTGACAGACTTTCTCAACTTTTGTTGGCAGTAGGAGGGAAAACAAAGGAGATACATTCAGGGCACATACTAACCAAGGACATAAGTTTTACTCTAATAAACAATTGTATTATTTTCGAAGTGTATCTATTTTATTTTTTCTTCATCACAGCCTGATATAATTTGACATATGGAGAAAGAATGTTAGATTCCTCCAAAAAATGCTGCTTCTTTTCTTTCACATCAGCCCTCATTTTGCCCCAGGTTAACATTTCCCTTGTGACTAGTAAGGATTGACACCTGAAAGAAATCACTGCTCACCTCAAGGCTGGTCAAGTTAATGTTGAGCTTTAAGCTTCACAGTTTTATGTTCTATTGGACAAATCTTCAAAAAGAGAAAGAGAGGGAAACATAGCAACAGAGGCATGCAGCAATTTATAATTTTAACTTGGGGTACTTCATAGAACACCAATATTTACTCCCAGAAACACAGTTGGTTTCCTACTACCATTTCTTTTTTCAAAGACTTTGGGGCCTGCTGGTATATGCCATGGGCCATTTTTACCTTGTTCTCTTAAAGTATTTTCTAGCCCAATTTTCCAACACTCCACTCCAGTAGCGGCAACTCTACAAAGACCTGGAGTATCAAAGATTAACTGTTAGTGTGCCATGCAATTGGGGAATTAGTGTCTCACTGCTGCTACAGCAAATGACTACACATTTGGCTTAAGGCAACACCAATTTATGCTCTCACCTTTCTGGAAGTTGGAGATCTTAACATCAGAGTGTTATCAGGGCTGTGTGCCATTTGGAGGTTGTGGGAAAAATCCATTCCAACTTCCAATTTTCCAACTTCTAGAGATTGCCCCCAGGTCTTGGTTATGGACCCTTCTCCATATTCAAAGCCAGAAGCATGACAACTTCAAATCTCTGTGGCTCTTTTGTCTGCTTTTCTCACCACATCATTTCTTTGACTCTGACTCTCTGGCTCCCCATTACAGGGACCCTTCTGACTACACTGGTGCAGGATTTTCTCTTCGTCTCAAAGTCCTTAACAATCCTATCTTCAAAGTCTCTTTTGATTCATAAAATAATATGTTTATGGGTTCCAAATATCCAGATGGAGACATCTTTAGAAGGGCCATCATTTAGCCCACCACAGATATCCTGACTCTGAATCTCAGGTTTTGTTTGGTTTCTTTGTGTCTTTGGGTCTTCTGGAGGGAATTCTTACTAGATTAATAGCTGAATGACACTCCTTTGATTGGGTCCATTAAGCAACCTCAATTAAATGTCTTTTAAACTTGTTTCAGCAATGGGATTAAAAGCTTATGAGGCTTTTTTTTTTAGAATGTGTCTCAAAATATATATGTTGGTTTGAGAATTAAGAGTTAACTGGATAACATTCAAGGAAGCAATGGCAGAGAGTAGTATATTTTTAAAAGTCCCCAAAACCATTCTGCATTGGTTTTAGAACCTGGCCGTGGCTCGCTTTGAACCATTTATTTCAAAAAGTCTTCATTGTGATTCCCAATAAGAGGTAAAAGCAAAGTTGGCCTCCCCTTTGCATTGCAAAAGGCAGTCATGTTTTCATGCATATAATAATTTGTATCCTCCTTTGAGCTTGTAGGAGGGAAATTTCACAAATACCAGAATAGGATAGAAGTTCCACAGAGTGAGGGAGAGGGCAAACAAGGGGAAGTTCTGGGAGCAGAGGATGGATTTCACATTTTTGCCTAAGGCCATCCCTAAAGGATATTTGATGGGAGAGACCAAAGTAACTTCCTGGAAAGAGAAAGATTACCTGGAAAAAAAAGCAAACTTTCTTTACACTCAGAAATACTCAGCCACTTCCAGTGTTTGAGTCTTATACTACAAAACAATAAATAAAAAATAAAAACAGAGAAGTCATTGACCTGCCCTCCACTCCTCTCTCTACATTCACCTAAGCAACAAAGGTTTGTTTAAACCTGGTTACCTAGATCCTAACAGGAACTCTCCGGGTATGGGTTCTATGGGCCTGTGACATAGGAGCAGGCATGACGTTACAGTGACACACACAGAAGACCAGGGCACTGGGACAGTTTTGCCAAAACACTGCATGACACCAGAAAACAGAGCTCACATCTTGAAGGACAAGGGATGTGGGGGAAACATGGAGCTTGACCCATGAGTTAATTTTGATTCTAGGAAAATACCACCACTTCCAAGGCAATCTCTAAGCTTCTTTGATTTCACTTCCTTTACCTCCAAAGAACAGGGTTGGTGTGATAAATGAATGACACAAGGCCTGGTATGAACTCAGTGTTGGGAATTAGTTCCTTTCTCTGCTAGGTGTGAGGCAAAATCTCCTGAATGGTTAGCAGTTATAGTTGTTTCTTCCCTCCTTCCACCACTTCTTAATAAAGTGGTATGTCATTAATGACACATGCTTAATAATAAGATACTACCTATACTTGCTGCTATGAACATTGGGGTGCATATGGCCCTTCTTTTCACTACATCCATATCTTTGGTGTAAATACCTAGTGCAATTGCAGGATCATATGGTAGGTCTATTTTTTAATTTTTTTTTAAGGAATCTCCACACTGTTTTCCAAAGTGGCTGCACCAACTTGCATTTCCACCAACAGTGTAAGAGGGTTCCCCTTTCTCCACAGCCTCTCCAACACTTGTTGTTTCCTGTCCTGTTAGTTTTGGTCATTCTGACTGATGTAAGGTGGTATCTCAATGTGGTTTTGATTTGAATTTCCTGGATGGCTAATGATGAACATTTTTTCATGTTAGCCATTTGTATGTCTTCTATGGAGAAGTGTCTGTTCATGTCTTCTTCCCATTTTTTAACGTGATCATCCTTTTTGTGGGGTGTTGAGTTTGAGGAGTTCTTTATAGATCTTGTATATCAGCCCTTTGTAATGTCATTTGAGAATATCTTCTCCCATTCATTCCATAGATTGCCTCTTTGTTTTGTTGACTTTTTTCTTTGCTGTGCAGAAGCTTTTTATTTTGATGAAGTCCCAAAAGATCATTTTTGCTTTTGTTTCCTTTGCCTTTGGAGACATGTCTTGAAAGAAGTTTCTGTGGCCGATGTCAAAGAGGTTACTGCCTATGTTCTCCTCTAGGATTTTGATAGATTCTGGCCTCATGTTGAGGTCTTTCATTCATTTTGAGTTTATCTTTGTGTGTGGTGTAAGAGAATGGTCGAGTTTCATTCTACTATATGTAGCTTTCCAATTTTCCCAAAACCATATATTGAAGAGACTGTCTTTTTTCCACTGGATATTTTTTCCTGCTTTGTCAAAGATTTGAATTGAGGGTCCATATGTGCCTTCATCAGACAAATGGACAAAAAAGATATGGTCCGTATATACAATGGGATGTTATATCTCTATCAGAAAGGATGAATACCCAACTTTTGTAGCAACATGGACAGGATTGGAGGAGATTATGCTGAGTTAAATAAGCCAAGCCAAGAAAGTCAAGTATCATATGGCTTCCCTTACTTGTGGAGCATAAGGAGTAACATGGAGGACAGTAGAAGAAGGAAAGGAAATGTGAACTGGGGTAAATCAGAGAGGCAGATAAAGCATGAGCAACTTTGGACTCTGAGAAACAAACAGGATTTTGGAAGGAGGGTAGTGAGGGGATGGGTAAGCCTGGTAGTGGGTATTGAAGGGACGTATTGCATGGAGCACTGGGTATGGTGCATAAACTATGAATCTTGGAACACTGAAAAAATAAAATAAATTATTATAAAAAAATAAAAGATACTACCTATAGAAGTTCTCAGGCCTAACAGCTAAATAGAGAAGGGCTAAACCTGCCGCCTGTCTGCTTTAATCACAGGGAATGTGGTTCATTCTTTTCATGGCCTCTCAGCTGTTGATATAATTCTAGAATGCCCACAACCACCAATCCATAATCTCCTCTTTTTGGGTGGTTAAGGTGCACAAAGGACACCTTGAGGATGAGTGAGTTATGGGAGACCCTTGGCTTATGCTCCCAGCATGTCCCACCCTGATGTAGCCTGCTGCTAATTACTTGCTTGCACACTGATTGACTTTGAAGTTCAAACTCACCTTATGTCTCCCTGCCCTAATGGAGAGTTTATATAATCTGCTCTGTCTCCTGAATTTTATGTGCCTTCTGTGTGTTTCTCCAGTCACACCTGTTGTGACTTATGACTTACCCATCCAGTGCCCTTTCAAATATAATTATGCATAATGGCTGACACTAAATATAAAATAAATATATATTTAGTGGTTCTTTGTAAGCCCAGTTAAATTGCCCTCATTAAGTCACATTACTTAGGGTGAGATTAGATTCTATGATAGAGAGAAGGGAACAATCTAAGCAAGGGAATTACCAAGCATTTTTGTCTGAACATAGAAAAACCACTGGCTGCACCTGTGCCTGGAATGAGACCCAGATCTTGCCTTTGCTCCTGTAACCCTTTCTTGCTCAGATACTCAGGAACCCACTGAACAACTTCTCAGTGACAGGAGCACCAAAGACATCAATTGCAGATTATTTCAGTGGATGTATTCTGTTACAGCCTTGCTCTCTGTATAGCCCTGTGCACATTCATCCGGAATTCTACCACTTGTCACTAACTCTCTGCTACCACCCAGAGAAAGCACCACAATCTCTCCCATGGATTGCTGAATACCTTTCATCCTGGCCTTTGTAGCTCCACCCGACCATATGAACTAAGTCAGATCATGTCATGCTTCTTCTCCAAATGCCCCATGTTTTTGTCCTGCAGCACAGAAGCCCGTGTTCTTCAACCTCCCAACATTGCCTGGTCAGCCCAGCCCCACCTTGGGTCACAAGATCTTTTCTGAC
Source organism: Spilogale gracilis (assembly GCA_004023965.1). NCBI lineage: Eukaryota > Metazoa > Chordata > Mammalia > Carnivora > Mephitidae > Spilogale > Spilogale gracilis. Next base: position 304,363 of record PITA01000003.1, read on the forward strand.
TCTTCTGCTACTCATTCTTCATGGCTTTCCTTAACCCCCTCTCAGCTTCCCACACATGCAGGACCTGCTCCCCCAGCAATCGGCTGCTTCACTTTTTCACTTGCTTCCTGACTCCTCCCAGACACCTGCCCATCCTGTCATTCCTAAATTACTCACAGCAACCCTTTTCTAATGGTCTGCTTTATATTTTCACTGGAATATTCAACATATATACATGACATGTTAAATCATGCTAAATGTATATATGTATATATTTGTGCATTATATATACATATATATACATATGTACATATGTATATACATATATATAAATTTATACACTATATATGTTTATATACATTTATATGTGTATATGTGTATACATTAAAGTAGATATATGTGTGTATATATATATTTATATATATATGTATATATATACGCACACACACTTACATTTTTGAGATTCCTCTATTCAAGGGAAAGTCCATGAAGGCAGAAGGATTTGCTGAATTTGTTATTGTTCAATCTTGAACACAAGTTATGAGATAAAATAGACACTTACTATGTATTTGTTGAAAGAATGGACCTACAGGATTTATCTTTAAATTTTAAAAAATGTTTGTGTGAACATTTCTTCAAAATTTCTCTTACATGAAAGCTAAAGATATAAACAGGGAAGAAGTTTGGTCGAAGTGTGCTTTTGTGGTTCAAGTGTGACCATAATCATCATATTAGCTGGTGGCACTCTAGGCCAGGCTTTTTTTAAAAGAACTTTGCATACATTTATATAATTTATTTTCACCACAAACTAATGATAAAGTCACTGTTATTTTCCCATTATACTCATGAACTTCTAAGGTACAGAGAGGTTAGGGTAATCACCCAATGTCACACAGCTAATAAAATGGGAGAACTTGATTTTGTCTGCTCATCACCACCCTTCGCTGGTCCTGTCAGTGGCAAGCCTCACAGGGTGATGCCTGGGAAACGCACAGAACCATTGAAATTCCCAGGGGCCCAGCTTAATAGCTATCCATCTGGTGGCTGAGGTACAGGCCAGGAGCGAGGCCTCCAAGTGACTGTACAATCTGGCTGGAGCCGTCTTCTCATATCCATACACCCATGCGTTTGTAGATGTTGTTTCCTTTTTCTTTCTTTTTTGTTTTGTTTCTGGAATGAATGTCTCATCCTCATATGCCTGGCAAACTGCTGGTCATTTCTCATGTCTAGTTATTGCAAGGCTTTACTATGAAAGTCTGCAGAGTTAATTTGCCCCTCAATAAATTGTGCACATTTATTCATGCGATTTTCATATCATTTGACTATTACTTATTAATGAACCCTAACTCCCCTAGTAGGCCACAAGCTCAATGAAGATGAAGACCCTGTGTTTGATGCCTCTGCATGCCCAGAACGGAGAATCGTGCCAGAAGACTGAGGAAGCTGTTAGCAGACGCTCTCTGATGTGTGGTGAACTTAAACTGCCACAGGTCACAAACCTGGAGAAGAGAAAATGTGGAATTAGAGCTCATTTGCCTATATTCTGGGGATAATGATAATCCCATAAAGTTATTTGCTTTCCTCTATGTCTTTTACTTTAATATGAAACAAATCTTTAAAATCCATTATCTATCCTCATCCCCATCGTGTCTACGGAAACTGCAGAAAGAGACTTGGGCATTCAAATCCCCCTCAGCCAGAATACTGAAAACCCGATTCAGCCCCTCAGTTACGGGTACCAGTGAGGATGGTTGTCTTTGCTAGTAACAGAGTGCCCAGCTCCAACTAGCTTACGCAATAACAAGAAGTCCACAGGAAGTAGGGTTGCAGGATTTATTTGTGGGTCAAGGTGACTGAAGCAGTTCTCAGACCTCCCAGTTAGAAAGGAGAAGATTTCCTTAATTCATCTGTTTTCCTTCAGGAGGTGAAAAATAAAAAATAAATTCAGACCGAGGCAACCAGGAGACTACATTTGCAAGTATTATAGAACAAAGGCTATGGACACCATTGCCATTAACAGAAATATTCATACCATGAGATCTATAGGCATTAGAAAGGTCAGGCAGGAAAGGGTATTTCTTTCATGGGGAGTAGTAAACAAGGTGGAAAGAACTGAAGATCTGGGGAGGCGGGATGAGTGAGGGTGGTATGGCAGGACTTTAGGTCACAGCCCAGCCTTCTCTGGGGTGGGGGAGCATGGGTCTAAGGAAGGGCTTTGTGCAGGTCAGGCTGAGGGTGGGGCCAAGCTCTAGGACCTGGGAGAAGAGGGAAGCTGAAGGAAAGTTTGGCCAAGTCAAGGAGGTAAATGCTTTGTCCAAATTGGTCAGTGGGTATAAACAGTTCAGTCAATCACATATGCGGCAAAGAATGGGAATTTGGAGAGCTTGGATGCAGCCTTGTGAGTCACCTACCATACGGTGAAGGTTGGAACTTTTCACCCAACTGATTGCAGAAACAGAAAGGTGGGGAATTTCTTTAACTATCACCGTTTTTCAGGATCACAGCACCAAGTAAAATTCAATATTGACAGAAAACACCTTTTTCTAAGAAGCTTAATAGGTAGAATACCCTTCAGGACCCAAGGATAGAACTGGGTTCTAGTCCAGACTCTAGTGCAAGGAGGCTGGGAGAAAATATCAGGCATTTGCAGCAGTTACAATAGGAGATAGGTCCTGCCAGAGGGGAAGGGATGGTGAGGAATGAGAAATGTCTCCAAAGTAGAGACCGGAAGAGCCTACCACTATTATCAAATGTACCCACTGTCTACTTCAGTACTTGAGACATCCTTCCAGCATGGGTTGAAACAGGAAGAGCAATACACACACCCTCCCACCCTTAGGGGCTGACCCATAACAGCTAAAGTGAGTGTTATAACTGCATATTTGCCTTGTTCACTGTAGGTCTGTAGCACTTAGCATAGAGCCACAAAACATATTGAATACATATTTAAATTTGATTGCATACATATAAAGGTATATTACTGGAAAATTATGACAAGCCTGAGATTGATTTATTATGTGATGAATGAAAGGTAACTAACTGATTGCATTCAATATATCTATCTGTCCTTGAACTCTCAATATTTACATTTTCTTCCCAGAGTCTGGAAGTGTAAGGTAATGAGTATGCATTACAATGGATCTCCTTGCAATTATGTATCTCAGGTGGGGTTCAAATGACAAGAATTTCTTTATTTTTTTTTTAGTTGTTTTAAATGTCACCCAAATGCCAACAGGAATTTCTGACAATTTTTTGTTATTGTTGTTATTTTAATTTTATTTTTTTAGTGAATGAGGGTAAGTAGTTGCTAGGACCTTACTTGCTCTCTAAGTATGTGCCCATGATGTCCTTAAGCCAACAAGTCAAGAGATTGAACTTTGGAACCTGGCTCACTCCAGGTAAAGTAGTGAGAAAAGTGAGGCATCTCCATAAGGATACTATTCTTGCTTGAGAAAGGAAGTCTCTCCATTTAAGTTGTTATAGCATTAGCTAAGGCGGTAGGGAATCAACCTAGGCATTCATCCCTAAGGAAACATATAAATAGGGAAATGTGCAAAACCAGTCCAATACAGTTTATAATACAACATGACTTATGTAACTAAACAAGCATCAAACATTACACATTTTACATGAGAATATGCAGGCTTATTAAAATATTTGTCTCTGTTAAGGAATGGAGGAAAAAAGAAATAGCAAAGCAGGGGCTGTGAACTAAGGAATATAATCACCATTGACTCCTGATCAAAAAGATCCTTCTTCTCTGGATGAAACCTAGTATTGAGTCAATGAAATCTATGAGAAGAAAGTTAAAAGTCCAGGAGAGAATTTCTACCAAATTTTTAAAAAGGCTATCAGTAATGTAAATTTCTTTATAAATAATTTCTATCGTTCCCCAGTGTGCATAGAAGAAAACAAAACCACTTCTCTGGAGTTCAAAGTCTTCTTTTTGGTTGGCCCCAGCCGAATCTCTCACTTTCTCTACCGTCTCTCTTGTACATGGGTCAAATAGAACTAAGTGTCGCCTCCTATTCATTTATTCTTCCCACAAAACATTACTGAAGACCTGCTACAAGTCAGGTAAAATACACACTGCTGCCATGGCTGCTGTTCTACCGATGAAAGGGAAATTACAATAAATTTCATAAACAACACATACTGCTCTGGAAAGTTCTATGTATGCCAGATAAAAAAAGAAAAATAAGGAATAAAGCTGGGGGTCTTGGGACTGGCAAGCACAGATGACAGAATTACATAGGGTCACCTCATTAAGAAGAGGTAATTGGAGTAAAGGTTTCAGAGATAAGGGGTCACCAAGGTTTTGAGGGAAGAAACTCCTAGGTTTAAGAAAGATCTAAGCCTATGGCTGATGTGAGCCTGCTGTGTGCAAGGTACAGCAAGGAAGGCCAGTGTGGATGGGAACAGTGAGACAGAGAGGAAGGGAAATGAGGTCTGAGAGGTAACACCAGCCAACACCAAGAGCAAGCTAGTGGACTCAGCATCACCTCTGAGTAAATGGAGAGCAAGAGGAGAGGTAGTACATGGAGCCCAACAGATGACATTCATTTTAAAGGCTCAGTCTGCTTGTTGGGAATAGACTATAGAAGTGGGAGACTTGTACAAAAGTTACTGTAGTAATTTGACAGTCACTGGTGACTGGGGAGGTAGCAGTGCAGGTGACTTGGTCAAAATCTAAAGGTATTTTGCTTGACCTTGAGCTGTAAAAAAAAAAAAAAAAAAAAAAAAAGATGCCAAGGGTGAGACTGAGATCTTTGGTCTAAGAATTAGTGTTAAATGGTCACCAGATCCCCAAAATGGTGGTTGTGAAGCTAACTAGGACATCTGACCCTAGGTGAGCCCAATGATATAAACATTTCCCAGAACTCAGAGCTGGAAAACACCCAAACAGCCCTGGCCAATTACAAAGCTATAATAAATCACCCCACTGCACTACTGTGCATAACCAACTACTCCTGCTTCTGTAAAAGAATAAGCTTACTGCTGTCGCTTTGCTATTGAATGGAGACATGTCCACCTGGATATGTTCTGTTCCCTTGGAGACATACCTACCAGGGTTTGTTTCATTTCTTTGGAAACATGCCCACCAGGGTAGATTTCGTCTCTAAAAACCCAAACCACCCTAGGGTTGGGGCCCTCGCAGAGCCCGGACTCTAGCGAGTGGTCACTGGCCAGCTGTAATAAACCTCTCATTGTTTAACCCTTAATGGTGTCAGCGGTGATTCACTGAGCGCGCCCTATAACTTTTGGGGCTTCTCCGGGATCCAGCACTCAGTTGTCACCACTGGTTCCGACCAGCCTTGGGAGTTCGAGAGCCAGCGAGCACACGGGGCCCAACCCTCCCAGGCGGCTGACAAAGTTCTTTCACTTGGACTGGGGGATCCTTGGTAAGACCCACAGCTTTGGGCAGACTCACAACGCCATAGACAGATCCTGAGAGGCACCTGGTTCACCTCCAGAGGTAAGTCTGTGGTAGTGTGCACACATCTGTATGAGCCAATAGGAGACTGGACGCAATGTTAACTCCTAGGCCTAGGGTCTGGGTCTACCAGTCTGTTCTCTATCTCTAGGCCCACTGGTCTGCTCTCTGTATCTGGGCCCACTGGTCTGCTCTCTGTCTCTGGACCTACCAGTCTGTTCCCTGTCTCTAGGCCCACCGGTCTGCTCTGTCTCTGGGCCCACCAGTCTCTGTTTTCTTGGGCCCACCAGTCTATTTTATTTGCTCTCTGTATCTGTTGTTTCTTTTAATATCATGTGTTGTTTGTACTTAGAAAAATGGGATAGCAATGTTCCAATCTTTCCAACCTAACCCCCCTTGAACTAGTCCTCTGTTATTTTAAAGATTTTTAGGATGAAGCCCAGAAGTCTGGGGACTGGGTCCACAAAGGGAAACTAACCATGTTTTGTTCCCTAGAATGGCCAACCGTGATGGTCCCGTGAAGGGACCTTTGACCTGGTGGCAACTATAAGAGTTCAGAACATCATCTTTGGAACTCCGGGCCACCCAGATCAGATCCCACAGATCATGGCCTGGAGACTTCTGGTTGAAGATCAGCCACCTTGGATAAAAAGGACCCTGACATGGGGCTCCTTGCCCTCTAACTCCTTCTTCATTCTTGTTTCAAAGGCAGTTCCTGACAAAAGACCCCAAGTCCTACAGAACCCTCCAGAAGATGCAGATGTGTGCCCCCGCCTTATCATGCAAATCTAAGGCAAGGTGCTAGAGGCCTCTTAGCCCAGCCCACACACGGAGCATTTCCCCTTACCAGCCCTTGCACCTGCTGGTTCCCCAGTTAGCTCCACCTGCATCTTTTCCCCTCCCCATAAACAGCCTACAAGCCCAGACTCTTCTTCTTGAGCCATCCCCAGAGGAAAACCCAGCCCCGGACCCCATTCTGCCAATCCATCCCTTGAGACAGGTTCCAACCCTGGGAGTGGAGGCAAGAGAACGGACCCCCAACCCTTCATGGTCTATATCCCATTTTCCACCAGTGATCTATATAATTGGAAAAAAACAGAATCTTTCCTTTTCTGAAAAACCTCAGGGTTTGATCTCTCTGTTGGATATTGTGTTTTTTATCCATCAGTCCACCTGGGGTGACTGTCAGCAACTCCTCCAAACCCTCTTTACCTCCAAAGAAAGAGAGTACATCTGCTGGGAGGCCAGGAAACTCATTTTAGGACCTGATGGGAGACCTGCAGAAATTACCTGCCTGGAACGAGTCTTCCCCACTGAGAGGCCAAAGTAGGGCCCTAACACTGAGCACAGTAGGGAGTCTCTCACCATCTATCACCGGAATCTGTTGGGGGGGTCTCTGGGCAGCTGCAAGGCGGCTGACAAATTTATCTAAGGTGAGTGAGGTTACTCAGGGCCAAGGTGAGTCACCCACCGCTTTCCTTGAGTGGCTCCTGGACGCCTATCGAATGTACACACCCATAGATCCTGAAACCCTGGAAAATCAGTGGGCCTTAAATATTGCCTTTGTCTCCCAGTCCACCCCAGATATTAGAAAAAAAATTACAAAGGATTGAGGGCTTCGAGGGGAACCTTAATGGAGTTGATAAAGTTGCACAGAAAGTTTATAACAACCGAGTCAGTCCCTAAGACAGGCAGGCTAAAAGAATGGCCAAAGTTACAGTGGCAGCCCTTGAACAGGCAGGTCCAAAAAAGGGAACTCAGGACTCAGTAGGAAAGGGGGAGAGCACGAAAAGAAGAGCCCCTTAGGAAAGGACCAATGTGCCTACTGCAAAGAGATTGGACACTGGAAAAGCAGATGCCCCAATAAAAAGCCTAAAGTGGCACCAGTGCTCCAAATGGGGACCGACTGATGATGATGGGGCTCTGCCACTAGCCCCCCAGAGCCCAGGGTAAAACTGACTGTAGGGGCAAGCCTATGGACTTTTTAGGAGACATTGGAGCCACATACTCAGTCCTCCAGCAAGCAAATGGCCCCCTAAATAACAAAAAGACTTTCATTCAAGGAGCAACTGGGACACAGCTCTATTCCTGGACTACAGAACGAACAGTGAACTTATGAAAGGGAACTGTCACTCACTCATTTCTAGTCATACCTGAATGCCTGTATCTGCTTCTGGGAAGGAACCTGCTCCATAAACTTCAGGCCAACATAAGCTTTGAGGAAGCTTCCATTAATATAAATATTGAAAGCCCTGGTGAACCCAGCAAAATTCTCCTCATCCTTCTCTTGGGAGAAGAATATCTGGTTTTAGGGGAGAGACCATAACCATCTAATCGGAACTTTCTCTTCAAGCTGAAAGATGAATACCCTGGTGTATGGACAGAAAATAATTCCCCAGGACTGGCAAAACACTAACCACCGATAACAGTCCAACATATAATCCAGGTTGTTCTATTCGGATAAAACAATACCTGATACCATTAGAGGCCCGCAAAGGAATTGAAAACCACTTTAAATGCCTCCAACAGGCTAGGATTATAGTCCCTTGTCACTCACCTTGGAACACCCCACCACTCCCAGTCAAAAAGGCAGGGACAGGGGATTACAGACCAGTACAAGACTTAAGAGAAGTCAACAAGTGGGTTGAGGACAGACACCCTACTCTCCCTAACCCCTACACTCTCCTAAGTGGGATCCCACCTGAAAGATATATATATACAGTGCTGGACCTAAAATATGCCTTCTTTAGCATTCCACTGGCTAAAGTGAGCCAGCCTGTTTGCCTTTAAATGGACTGACCCTGAAAAGGGAGAGAGTGGCCAGCTAACCTGGACACAACTCCCTCAAAGGTTCAAAAAATCCAGCCCCCCATTTGATGAGACACTCCATCAAGACCTCCAAGCCTTCTAACATGAAAACCTGGATGTAACCCTCCTCCAATATGTGGATGACCTCCTGTTGGCTACAAGTTCTGAGGATGACTGCCTCTGAGCCACCAAATATTTGCTGGGCACGTTGCAGACACTGGGCTATCAAGAGTCAGCAAAGAAGGTGCAACTGTGTACCCTCCAGGTACCCTACCTGGGATACATCCTCCAGAAAGGTAAGAAAATCCTATCTTAACAGCACATTCAGGCCATAACCCACATCCCGGCCCCCAGAAATAAGAAACAAGTCTGTGAATTCCTGAGGGCTGTGGAGTACTGCCACTTATGGATCCCAAGGTTTTCTGAGATTGCTAAACCCCTATATGCAATCACAAAGGGCCTGAAAAAGACTTCAGTTGGACTCAGGAGGGAGAACAAGTCTTCCAGGCCCTCAAACATGCCTTGGTGTAAGCCTTGGCCCTGGCCTTCCCTGACATAGGGTACCATTCCATCTATTCATGGATGAAAGACAAGGGGTTGCCTGGGGCATCCTGACCCAGAGACTAGGTCCATGGAACAGACCAGTAGCCTATCTGTCCAAAAATTAGACCCAGTGGCAGCAGGATGACCCCCTTGCTTGAGAGCTATTGCTGCCACCACCCTGCTCACCCGAGACTCTGACCAAAGTTGACCTTGGGCCAAAATCTGCTCATCACAGCCCCACATGCAGTGTGACCCTTCTACAGGGAGCCCCCAGAAAAATGGATGTCCAATGACTGAATAACCCATTACCAGGCACTGCTCCTAGATCAGCCTCGCATTTAGTTCCAACAGACGACAGCACTCAACTCTGCCACCTTGCTGCCTGAAGCAGACTTAACAAAACCCTAACACAAGTGCTTAGAAGTGACCATCACCCTCCAAGGGCTGGGAGCAGACCTGACTGACATCCCTTGGCCAGAATCTGACCTACTCCTGTTCTCAGATGGCAGTAGCTTTGTATGCAATGGTGTCAGGTATGCGGGGGCAGCAGTAGTCACACTACAAGAGACCCTATGGGCAGAATCTTTAACCTCAGAGACCTCAGCCCAAAAAGCTGAGTTAATTGCCCTGATGAAAGCCCTAAATCTGGGTGCCAAGCAGACTATAAATATCTATTCGGGCAGCCAGTACGCATATGCCACAACCCACATCCATGGGGCTATTTACAGAGAAAGGGGCTTACTCACAGATGAGGGCAAGGACATCAAAAATAAAACTGAGATCCTAGATATCCTTGCAGCCATCTGGGCCCCAGAAAAGGTAGCTATAATCCATTTTCCCAGTCATCAAAGAAGACTCTAAAGAAGCAGTCGGTAACCAGTTGGCAGATCAGGCAGTTAAAGAGGCTGCCCTCCAAGGAGCTACCTGCCTGCTGATGCTCCCTCTTCTGGTGCTGCCCGAACCTCCTGCCTACTGCGAGGATGACCTCCAGACAGTCCAGAAAACAGAGACCACCAAGGACCTCCATGGATGGACACAGCTCCAGGACGGTAGAGTCTTCCTTCCACACGCCCTGGATTGACAACTTCTACAGCAACTTCATAAAGGAACTCCTCTGGGAAAAACCAAACTAACTAGACTAATCAGAAAAGAATTCTCTCTCCCCCACTTAGACCAACTCATCGAAGAAATCATTCAAGGGTGTGTAGCCTGTCAGCAGACTACAGCAAGAAGGTCAGTATAAATTCCCCAGGCACCCAAGACCACGGACTGACCTCCAGTAGACCCTGGGAAATAGATTTTACAGAAATCAATCCAGGTCAGTACGGTTATAAATACCTTCTAGTTCTGGTAGGCACATTCTCAGGATGGGTAGAAGCATTTCCTACCAAAAACTGAAACTGCACAGGTAACTGTCAAAAAGATTTTAAATGGCATTATCTATCCTATGATATGGGTTACCCATTTCTGTGGGATATGATAATGGATCTGCATTTATATCTAAAATTACTGGAAAAATTGCTAAATCACTGGGGATCAATTGGAACCTACATTATGCATATCACCCCCAGAGTTCAGGCCAGGTAGAAAGAATAAATTGGACCTTAAAGGAGACCCTAACTAAATTATTTATACAGATCGGTGAAGGATGAGTGATGCTTCTTCCCTTTGCCCTCCTTAGGGCATGATGTACAACATACATATGAGATTTAACTCCATTTGAGATTTTTTTTGGCAGACCACCGCCACTGCTTCCCAAAGTTGGGCTAGAGATAATATCAGAAACCTCTAATCATAACTTATTTCAGTTATTATAGGCTCTTCAAAAAGTTCAAAAAAATAAATAAAATAATAATAATAATAATTAATAATAATAATAATAATAAATAATAAAGAATAACAGGTCCATCCAAGGGCCTGTTCCTGTGGGCCTCTACCCCTTCCAGTCTGACTACCAAGTGTGGATCAAGAGACATAAGGTTGAAGCTTTGAGCCTCAAGTGGAAGGGCCCTCACTTGGTGATCTTGACTACCCCCATGGCAATAGGGTTGACAGCATCCATTCCTGGATACACCACTAGCAGGTGAAAAAGGTCACTGCCTCTTCAGAAGATGAGACACCATCACAGCCTGAGACATGGAAAGTTGCCAGACCCAATGCTGGACAAGACCCATTAAAGATAAGACTTGTACGGGCCTCCCCCCCTTCACTCTGATCTTTCTAAATTGGTCCTACCAACCCTAGTTAAGGTACCAATATGCCCCTGGGGAACTTCTCCTGGCAGATAAGAGACATTGTCACTGGGGCTGTGCTTTTCACATACCATGGAGAAGGACAACCTATATTCTGATTTGATCTCTGTAAATTCTGGCCTGGGTTGCAGGTGCCAAGGTTGCAGGCCTTCAACTGGGGAACTCTCACAACAAAATGCAGTGACCTAACCTTTGAAAAGGGCCTAGAGCCAATGGAGTTCTATGTCTGCCTGGGTAATGGGGCTACCTCATGTCATGAAGAGGGCAGTTATCATTGTGCTAGATAGGGCTATGAGACAATTGCCCCCTGGATAAAGACCTCTATATAAGCCTAAACAGACAGCCCACCTCAGGGTGCTCTCAGCCTAACACATGCAACCCTCTAGAACTGACTATCTGGCACTGGGATGCTTTCACAACACAGAGCATATGGGAAATAGGAAAAACATGGTGTTTTAGAATATATGTCAGTAGACTAGACCCTGGAATAAAATTCACTATTCAGAGAAAAACTTTACCACAAAACTCAAATCCTATAGGTCCCGATTGTGATTTAATTCTTCCAACAAGGAGACCTACCCCCAACAATAGGCCCACTCATTCCCTGACTCCTACTGAGCCCATCACCTCTGAGGATCCAATTTATTCCATGCTGACTGCTGTTTACAAATTCGCCAATGCAACCAGACCCAGTTTAACAAATGATTGCTGGTTCTGCTTATACCCCCACCCTCCCTACTATGTAGGGAATGAGGTCAAATCTCCTATAGGAACTAATACCACCCAAGTCTGAAGGGTTAACCTGACAGAAGCATAAGCTCAGGGCCTATGTCCATGGGGAGGTCACCCTTCTCTGACTCTGGGAGATCTATAGTGTCAGGGCTCCTGCATGCATTCTCCAACCTACACTCTAAGCCAGTCACTTTACCGAGCTTCCTGCACTTCAGTGCTTAATATCACTGGAGACCAGAACCTCGAAGACCCTGATTCTGTCCTCGTAGCCTCACCAACTACATGGTTTGCCTGCACCTTAGGAATTACTCCTTATGTCACCCAAATGAGCAGTTCCAATTTTAGTGCCCCTCCCTGCCGGGCTTGGAATAGCTGACTCCACTGCTATAGGCACAGCCTCTTTAATAGCAGGGGATTAAAAACCTCAAAGATCTAAGCCAACAAGTAGATAAGGATCTAGGACTTTTAGAAAATTCTATATCCAGGCTTGAACAACAAGTCAACTTTTTGGCTGAGGTCGTCTTACAAAATAGACGGGGCCTGCATTTTCTCTTCCTTAAACAAGGAGTCATCTGTATGGCAGGGGAACCTCTAGTCTGGGATAATCTCAAACAAAGAGAACTACAAAGCCAGGCCTCTAACAATTGGTTTCAATCTCTGTTCTCCTGGTCCCCTTGGCATATAGATTTAATATCTGCAATAGCAGGCCCATTGTTGTTGCTATTATTGGGAATAACACTGGGACCATGCATAGTTGAAGGCATCCTAACTATGTCAAAGACAGAATCCATGCAGTAAAAATTATGATACTTGAGCCCAATGCAACCCTTTGGCTATGGAAGAGTCAACGATTTAACTTGAAGTACAACTCAAGGGGGAATGTTAAATGGTCACCAGATACCCAAAACAGTGGTTGTGGGGCTAACTAGGACATCTGACCCTAGGTGAGCCCAATGATATAAACATTTCCCAGAACTCGGAGCTGGAAAACACCCAACTGGCCCTGGCCAATTACAAAGCTCTAGTAAATCACCCCATTGCACTACTGTGCATAACCAACTACTCCCGCTTCTGTAAAAGAATAAGCTTACTGCTTTCGCTTTGCTATTGAATGGAGACATGTCCACCTGGATATGTTCTGTTCCTTGGGAGACATGTCTACCAGGATATGTTTTGTTTCCTTGGAGACAAAACCAGGGTTTGTTTCATTTCTTTGGAGAGATGCCCACCAGGGTAGGTTTCATCTCTTTAAAAACCCAGACCACCCTAAGGTTGAGGGCCTCAAAGAGACCACACTCTGGCAAGTGGTCACTGGCCAGCTATAATAAACCTCTCATTGTTTAACCCTTAATGATGTCAGTGGTGATTCACTGAGCATGCCCTACAACATTAGAACACACAACTGCTGAGATAGGAGAGGTTGATAGAGGATGAGTTTCAGACACACTAGGATTTTGGTGTTCAGAAGACACCAGGAGCCCCTGTCCCCAGTGCTCACATTCCTCTCTCCAACTATAATCCTCTCTTCCATATTTACTCCTAATCATCTATGCATCAAAGCCCAGCTCAGAAAGAAAATTCTTCTTGAAGCCATCTTTTATACCTACTATTCTATAGAAAAATATATATATATATTATATGTATAATATATATATATATAATTTTCACTCATTCATATTCAATTTACATCCATTCAATAATGATTGAGCATCCCTTGGCCACACATAATTTTTTAAAATAGACCAGTAAGATCTCTTTGTGGAACTTTCATTTACATTGAAGGAAAGAGAAGAAAGTCAAGAAGGAATTGGAAAGATATTGCAAATCAAGACAGGTGCTGTAAAGAGAGTGTGACGTTGTGGCACATAGTGCCTGGGAATGAAGGGACATCTTAGTAATAGAGCCAGAAAATAGTTTTCTGAGGAAGTGAGAGTGGAAGCAAGACTTGAATGTTGGGAAGGCATCAGTCACGCAAGGACAGGAAAATGCAGCTGCAGAGACCATCCAAGCAGAGTGAAAAGCAAATGCAGTATCAGCGACATGTGGAAGTTTTTGCCATGTGTCCACAATTGCATGCATGCCAGTGAGGCAGAAGTATGATCCATGAAGATGAGAAACAAGGTCAGAGAGCTGGCATGGGACTAGATTGCACAGTGTCCTGCAGGGAGTGGGAAAGAGTCTGGATTTTTTCTCTGAAGGTGGAAAAAAGCCACCTCTTCTTCCAGTCTCCAATCTTCTTGAAGATAGAGCATGTGAATGATTCTGAATACAGAATAGTAGTTTATTTCTAGTAAGCATCAGGAGAGGTTATCATTAATATTAATAGCAACCACTCATCATTTTACAATTACTCTAACGACACCATCCCCAAATCTTCATAAAACCCTAAAGGTCACTATCCCTTCATCTTATGGACATGTGAAGACGTGGCTCATACAGGTGGGTGGCTGGCTGAGCTTCTAGTGAGGGCAGAACTCCAGTGTGGGTCAGCCCCATCCTGAGTGAAAAGGCTATGAATAGCAGGGTCACTCCTAAACCCAGGTCTGCCCACCACAGACCAGCTTGCTTCTTCTGCACCAGGCTCCTGCCTCAATGTGCAGTTCTCTGTGTAATTTGGCATATAATGAACACTTATGTTGAACAGGATAATGCCATTTTCTAAAAAAAAAATAATGAATATATAGAATAAGTATTGGAGCAAAGAGAATCTACTGGGGCATGTGAAATTAAAATGTTGCCAGAAGGTCAAAATTAATTTTGGAAGCAGTGGTGGAACAGGGAGTTTTACAAAGGGAAAATAAAAACTGCATGAGCTCAATGAATAAAAAGGGCAAAACATCTATCTGGAGGTCTTTTGCCTTTGTTAAAATTCATTGACTTTTATTTTGGCTTCAAATATTTGAAAAAGTTCTGCCTAAAGGAATGTCTTAATTTGGACTTAATGTGGCCTATGGAAGCAAAGTGGAGTTGGGAGGATTGCGGAGGCTGAGCAGAGACTGGGAGGGGTCCAAGATTATCCAGGGATATTCAGAATCAATGTGGTGCTGGGGCTGAGGAAGGAGGAAAGATCTTTCGATGTTGGACAGTGTGACAATGATTGCCCACGAGCCAGAATCAATCTTGCCTATGAAGGCAGGTGCCCTCAGAGAACACTCACCCAGAGAGCTTGATATTTCTCTTTTCTGTCTTTGTCTCCTGGAAATTGACAAGATGTCCTCACTATGAGTGTTTCTTGACTGCAGAGCCAGGATTCACAATTTTCAGGTATTCAAGGATTACTTTCACTTGTCCTCATCACCAGTTAAAAGTTTTAAAATATTTTTTTTTTCACAAGCAAACCTATTATCTTTAAATTAATCAGAATAGGGAAAAGAAGCAAAATCCCTATAACCCTGACCATATAAGCACATTATTAGGTAACACATTAGATTTCCTGTACTCTTTTGTTATATATGTATAGCTCATTGTCTTGTATACAGTTGACTCTTGAATAGTACAGGGGTTAGGAGCACCAAACCCACACACAGTCAAAAATCTGTTTATAACTTTTGACTCCCCCAAAACTCAACTATTAATGGACTACTGTTGACCAGAAGCTTTATACAAAACATAAAATAGTTGATTAACACATATTTTGTATATTATATGTATTATATACTGTATTATTACAGTAAGGAAGTTAGAGAAAAGAAAATGTTATTCAGAAAATTATAAGGAAAGTACATTTACAGTTCTGTACTGTATTTATTAAAAACAATCTACATGTAAGTGGAAAGGCTAATAATCATTTCTATTTGTACATTGCAGCTTCCTTAAATATTTGATCCCTCAAACAGAGTAGGAATTAAACATATTTAAGAAAATAACCAATCTTGGTCATGAGTGACAATAATTATAGTGGTATCACTAAAAACAAAGAATTGAGTGACCACTTAAGATTTATTAAACGTTTACATGGAAGATTTTCAGTCATGGTAAAGATCCTACAAGTTCAAAATTGCCAGCTTCATTGATGGGGGTGTAGGTTGAATAGCTTCCCCCAAATGCATGTTCACCCAGAACCTCAAAATGTGAACTTATCTGGAAATAGGGTCTTTGAAGATGTAGTTAGTTAAGTCTCTTGAGTTGAAATTACCTTAGATTTAGGGTGATTCCTAAATCCAATGAATGGTATCCTTATAAGAAGTAGAGTAGACACAGAAACAAGACCACATGAAGTTGGAGGCAGAGATTGGACATGAGCCACAGAATGTCAGAAGCCACCAGAAGCTGGAAAGAGAAAGGAAGGATCATCCCCTAGAGCTCTGGAGTGAGGGTAGCCCTGCCCATGTCTTGATCTTGGACTTCTAGCCTCTCAAACTATGAGGGAATAAGTTCCTTTTATTTTTAGCCACCAAGTTTGTGGCATTATTTTTATGGTGACCCTAGGAACTGAGACAAGGGGTGAGGATGATCTGAGCCTGTCAGTTCACTTCTCTGAGCTTCAGTTTCATGCTGTTTTATGGAGGGGCTTGGACTGTCCTGGATTTCCAGGACAGACTCCACACCTTGTGGAAAACTTCATAATTTATCAGAGAAGGACAGCCAGAGTGCTTTAGCATGTGCAGAGAATGGGGTAGACATCGACTAAATGATGAGTTTAAAAGACAGTCCAAAGTCCACCTGGGTGGCTCAGTGACTAAGCATCTGTCTTCAGCTCAGGTCATGACCCCAAAATCCTAGGATCTAGCCCCACATTGGCCTCCTTGCTCAGCAGGAAGCCTGCTTCTCCCTCTCCCACTCCCTCTGCTTCTGTTCTCTCTCTTGCTGTGTCTATCTCTTTAAATAAATAAATAAAATTTTAAAAAATAAAATAAAACAGTCCAAATAAAGCTCATTCTAATGCAAATATTCTTAATTTTAGAAATAGTTTATGTCAGACTTTCCCAGTCCTATCTTTTTCTATAGTTTTACTTTTATGCAAATGATGCAGTCTTCTAACTCTTGTTTTCAGAGCCTAATAAGAGTAGCACTTAGGAACCTGGGTGGCTCAGTCATTGTGTCTATCTTTAGCTCAAATCATGATCCTGGAATCCTGGGATCGATCCCTGCATCAGGCTCCCTGCTTGGCAGAAAGCCTGCTTCTCCCTCTCTCACTCCCCCTGCTTGTGTTCCCTCTCTAGCTGTGTTTCTCTCTGTTAAATAAATAAATAAATAAATAAATAAATAAATAAATAAATAACAAAAAAAAAGTACTTCCAAATGTATTGACCAGTCACCTTTCTCTGCTCATAGATCACACTTCATAACAGCAGTACCTACTATGATAACATTCCTACCTCCAGCATTTCCTATCAGAATTGTCAAATGAGCAGGCCCCATTTTCCACAGCCTCACTCAGATAGGGCACTCCTGCTCCTACCATTGACAAAGATCCAGCTAAACATGAAAAGGATAATTAATTTAAAAGCATTTGAAGTTTCCTCAGAATGAGTTCCTCCAATTCAAGCAATAAAAGGACTATACAGAGAAATTTAAGTTGAGGTCATTTAACATCATGGAAGAAAGGATTGGCTTGGCAGAATCTGAGTTTTCAGATATCAATTTCTACAAAATTGTTATGATGTATTTTAATCATTGTCCACACATTGTATTTTGCTCTGATCACAGACCCCATGTTTCAATTTCCCAGAATTGTCCAGAAGTCGCTAAATTATCTTTTTCTATTACTTTTTACCTCTATTTCCTTCTCCAATAAAGTAGGAAGAAGTCAGAAAGGTCAACAAGGTGTCTTGGGTTTCCATAGGTCTTTCACATAATTTAAGATTAGAGGACATTTGAAGATAAAAGGAGAAAGACAATGAGAAAAACACAATTACATCCTCTGACACTCAAATAACATCATTATTTTAAGACTAATTCACCACTTCCTCATTACCCAGAATGTAGGAAACACTCAGGATATGGAATCTACTAGTGAGTATACAGTATTAGGTAAGCCATTAAGCTTTCAGAGCCTCTACTTCTGTGTCCAAATATTAAAGACAAATAAATACTACATAAAGTTGGAGTAGTTTCAGTTGTTGTTAAATCCATAACTAAGAATACCTAGTACCATAACTCAGTATTTTGGAAATTCAATAAATAATTACAAAACTCACAATCTCATAGGGCCAACCACTCCTGACTTCCACAAAAGTCGATAATAATAACACAGCAGAGTTAGGTTTTAGTTTTTACTATGAGAAAGTCTTAGATCTCAGTCACCAGAATAGCTCATTTTGGGTGATCATTGCCTAGGATGCCCAACTGGCTAGGACTGAGTATAATTACAAGGGAGGATTAATTACCATCTATTGTTTATTGTACATCTACTATGAACCGGACATGGTTTTTTTTTTTTTTTTTTTTTTTTTTTTTGAGACAGTCTGAGTTGAATTTCCTCTACTGAATACAGAATTGTCCTTACCTTCAGGAAAGATCTGGCCCAGAAACAAAATGTCTCCTGCTGTGAGGACTTAGGGGCTTTTCCCACAGACTTTTCAGACTTTCAGATGAACCTCAGTTTTCAAGTTCTGTACAACTTATACTCTTAAGTTGGGGACCTAATATCTATATTTCATGTAGACATGTAATAGGGCAGGGATATTGATCCTATTTTACTTTGGAAGAATTGCTGTTGGATGTACACCAAAGTTCATCAATGGACATTGAAAGCAGTAAAGAAAGAATGCTCTAGCCTCTAAGCCAGGTGAAGAGTATTCCTACCCTAACCCAAGATGAGAGTCTTGATAGAATCCCCAAGACTCAGATGGTCACATCCAGTGGTTACTTTTTGTAATCCTGTTGTAATCTCATGCCTGATGTCAATTCTGCTAGCATATACTCCTTTTTCGCCTCTTTTCTTTCATTCATAACCACATACATATGTGTTTTGTTCTACTTCACCTGCTCTTTTCCCCTAGAATCTCCTTCTTTGAGGATATTTATAGACCACTTTCCTCAGAACTCAGTCTTACTTTTTCTTTTTCTAGTCTCTCCATATAATCTCCCTATATGATCACAAACATTCCTACAAGTGTAATATTTTCATCATTTTCTTAAACTCAAATAATGTTGAGCTCTGAAATCATACATGCTTCTAGGAGACACTTCTTCTTGGATATCTCAGAAGCATCTCAAACTTTACATGAGAAGGCACTTGATTGATTAGTTGGTAACCTTATAACTCTTGATTTTGGCTCAGGTCATGATCTCAAGGTCATGAGGTTGGTCCCCACATCAGGGTCCTCACTTGGCAGGGAGTTTGGTTGAAATTCTCTCTCTCTCTCTCTCTCTCTCTCTCTCTCTCTCTCTCTGCCCCTCCACCCACTTGCATATTCTCTCTCTCTCAAATAAATAAAAATATTTAAAAATTTGTATATGACAATTTTATGCAAAAATCATTTTGAAAACTAATGGAAATGTTGGTTAGGTGCCTGTCTTTGGCTCTGGCCATGATCCCAGGATTCTGGGATTGAACTCCATGGCAGGATCCTTGCTCAGTGAGGAGCCTGCTTCTCCCTCTGCCTCTTCTGCTCCCCCTGCTTGTGGTCTCTCCCTCCGTCCCTCTCTCTCTCCTTCTCTCTCTCAAATAAAGTCTTCAAAAAATAAACTGTAAAATTAATATGTCCTGCTTTTCAAAAGATACATAGTATCTATATGGTCTATCTAACCTTCCACAAAAAGCCTCACTTTCCTTGCCATGAGGATCCATGAGCTTTTCTCCAAGCCCTTCAGGTTTGCCCAGATGAGCCTCAATTATTATTCATAGTAATTACTAGTTTCTCTCTGTTAGTATCTTATGCAATCTGTGTAACCACTTGCTTTTGTCTTTTAAAAAACTAGACAATGTAAGTGATGTGGAGAGAAAATTGGTATCTCTGTTACTCACTATGGTAGCACCAAAACCCAGCATGGATTCAGCCTTTTCTTTTCTCCTTAGGGAAATGATGGGATGGTAGAGGAAGAAAAGAAGCCTGTTGGACAGGAGAAAGTGGAAAGTGTGAAGAAAATCCACTTTTGAGACTATTTTTTGTGAATTTGAACAAACACAGGAGTAACCAAATGAGAAAGAGTAGGGAAAAGAGAATTATTTGTTTCTTTTTTTTTATTTTAAATATAGAATGTATGAGGACATATATATGTGTTAATGGAAATGCTTTGGCATAAAGATGGATGCTTGTATTTCAGGAGAAAAAGGATAACGAAGTACAGCAAGAAGGGATGAGACACAGGCCCTAGATGTAGGAGAACTGACATTTGATAGGGAAAGAGACACTTCCTTCTTTGCATGGGAATTAAGAAAGTAAAGATGAGTGATGTGAGACTACTGGTTGATTATAGAAAAATAAGGTAGTTTGTTTTTGTCATTTTTTTTCCTTCTCAGTGACATTTGAACAACATCATACTTGAGAGGGAGGTAGAAGGAATGGTATGGCATTCTTATGAAGATAGGATTTATACAGTATTTCCTGGAAATGAAAGATGATCCTTCTAAGAAAAGAGATACTGCTGTTGCCTATTTTAACTTATACTATGGTTTTAAAGTGGAGCTATTAAAGTTGTTATGGGTCACCAAGCTGAGTGTTTCACCCTGCATTTTAACTATTTTGGTTAATACACTATTGTCCAAAATATCTTAATTTAGAGATTTACTTATTGATTATTTGAGAGAGAGAGAGAAATCTTGGAGGGGAGAGGCAGAGGGAGAGAGAGAGAGATAAAATCTGCTAAGTGTGGAGTCCAATGTGGGATTCTATCCCAAGACACTGAGATCATGACCTGAGCCAAAATCAAGAGTTGGATACTTAACCAACTGAGCCAGCTGGGAGCCCCAGAAATATCTTTCATTTAACAGCTACAATCAATGAATCTTGTAAAAATTTTAATGTACTGAGTCAAATAATAATTAATAATAATAATTATAATGCCTGTTTTATTGATTTGGAAATTAAAGTTTGTGCCAATCGACTTACCCAAGCTCATGTAACTTGGAAGGGATATAGCCCAGATTGCACACCATACTGGCCCTGAGCTCATTACTTTGACAACCACATATAAAGGTGAGACCCACAAAGGTCAGAGCTCAAGGGAGGAGGAGGCAGATGATAGCTGAAGAACCTATGACCTCAGCCAGAAGATTAAGTGTGTCGTAGAAGCACTCTAGTCAGCAAAGACCTCAAGGGTACTCACTGTCCTGGTCAGCCTCTCACTGTCAAGTACCATCTCCTCCAACAACTTTCCCTCCTGACAATCTGTCTCCTCCTTTTCTCTTTGTTAAAACCAGACAAAAATCAAGGTCTTTTGCTTTATATAATTTGATAAAAAGAAAACTAAATGTTTCTCAAAAACTGGATCCAAGTCTCCAAGTTGAGAGTGACACATTTGCATCATGTCAGATATGAAACAGGGTTGCTTTATCCTCTCCAAACACATCTATTTTCAAAAACACATTCTAAGGACTATATTCTTTACTAAAACTCTGCTGTTGGCTTTTTTTTCTTGTTAATAGGCCTGATTTAAGCATTGGATGAATTAAAAAAAAACATTTTCTTTACTTGAGGACTTTGAAGACAATTCCTTCAAAATCATTTTACCTTGATACAGTAAAAGCTATGTTATATTTAGTGCTATTAGCAATAGACACAGAATTGTTCTTATATTAGTTAAGAAAAAATATGGTCTTGGTTGTAGTACTTTAGAGTTAAAAAATAAATAAAATAAAATAAAATTATATCAGTTCACTACATATAAGGTGGGTTTAACAATGTACATGAAACTCAGAATAAAAACACTCCTAAGCATGATATACTACAAGAACTTTAAATGGCTTTTAGTTGTGGATTTTAATCCCATCTCTGCCATAGGTCATTAATTTGTCCTGACACTCAGTTTCTTGCTCTGTGAACTGAGGTCAAACAGCCCTTATTTTGCCTGTAATGGATAAACAAAATAATGTATATGAAAAGACATATCATGTGACCAGAATACAATGAGGATATTCAGTTGTTATTTTATTTCTCTTCCGTATCATAACTATTTGTAGTCTTGTATGACGGTTGATTAAACCAGAAAGCACTACAAATATTTGATAATTTAAAATAGAATGTAAATATAAAGTTTGTTGATAAAAGATGTGGTAAGTTCTTGGCTTAAACTGCAGGTTACATTTGCTGTAGTGATTGCCCTAAGCACATGGAAATGTTGAAGCAGAATAATGCCAAGTTTGTACAGTCACCTCCTGACATTTTAAAGCTGAGAAAACGAAAACACTGAATGTTAAATATGACTGGCCCAAGTAGGTTGTGATACAGCCCTGCAAATGTGACATACTTGAAAATGGAATGCTTTGAAAATCATTTGTAAATAAAACTTTGAAGAGAGTTTATAAAGATGGAGGGTTACGAATTCCTGATATAACATAATTCCCAAATATAAAACAAGAGTGAAACTCTAGGCCAAGGCCACAATTGCACTTGTGTGGTCAGTGAGGATACAATGACACGCCTGTGGTTGAAGGAGTGGTTCAGGCAGCCATGCTTCTCTGGCTGCACCATCACGTAGATAACCTGATCATCAAGTTTGCTCCAAAATGGACTGAATCTAACTGGATAAGTGTCAGAGACTGCTTCAGATCCTTCCATGCTAATATGGACTTAGCACAGAACAGGAGAGGGGATCTAGGGCATAGGGATCCTCCCTGACATTTTTCTTATGTTCTACGTGCATATGCTTATTAGGGTCCAATCTACCAGTAATGAACAAGTGGGACAAAACTGTCATCCTTAAGTACAATTGCACAAACTACACAGTGCTACTATTTATTCTCTATTGACTTCTCTATAATACTTAAACCTATTCATATCTATTCTTCATATCTCCCATCCTCTCAAGGTTTTTGTGTACTCACAACAACATTCACTGCACTGGAACTATCTGCTAGATATGCTGCTAGGTACTGGTAAACTGGAGCTGTAGTCATTCTTGAATAAGGCAGAATATCACTTTTAGGAAACTTAATCTAGCAGACTGTAACATGATGGTAAGGATATGAACATGTGTATGTGTGTGTGAAAGAGAGAGTGTGTGTACATACATGTATATGTGTCTGTATATGAAATAAAGGAAAATCACCTGTAGGGATTTAATTTTATCCCCCCAAATTCATATATTGATGTCCTAAACCCCATGAACCATAGAATATGAACTCCTTGGAAGTAGGGTTATTATAGATGTAACCAGTTAAGATGAGGTCATACCAATGTAGGATGAGTCTCCAATTCAATATGACTGGTGTCTGTATAAAAAGGAGAAATTTAGGCATAGCCTTACACATGGGAGAATGTCGTGTGAGCACAAAGATAGAGATCAGGGTGATATGCCTACAAGCTGAGGAACATCAAAGATTGCCACAAACCACCAGAGAACTTGAAGAGAAGTCTGGAACGCATCTTTCCTTAGGCCTATAAAAGTGAACATGACTATGTCAATACATTGATCTCCAACTTCTACACTCCAGAACTATGAGGCAATACATCCCATTGTTTAAGCCACTCAGTTTATAGCACTGTGTTACAGCAACTCTAGCAAACTCATGCACTCAAATGAGAATAAGCGAAGACTATTTATTCAAAAATTGCATGTATATACACATATGTAGAACAAGAAGACTTTCAAATAACCTGTTACTCAAAGATCCTCATTTTCTAGAATAGGGCTCAAATTAACAAATTCATGTCATGAGATAAATACTTCCCAATCAGAAAGAGAAATGAAAATATTTCTAAAAGACCCTTAGGGCAAAAGCATTAATATTTAATAAAATAAGAATAAAAAATATTTGCTTTTTAAGTATTAGCTACAAAATGACAGTGGCAGTTAAGTATTAGACACATTATTATATACTTAGTATTTGTCTGTTAAATTAATAGGAGTCAATAATAATAGCTTTGTTGACTGTGTGTCAGATTCTCTACTAAATGATTTACATGCCTTAACTCACTTAATTCTCCTTATGAGATAGGTACCATTAACCCAATTTTATTTTGTATGACACTGAGTTTTTGAGAGTCTAAATGATGTCCTAAGCTCAAACCAGCTAATACATGATGGACTAGTATCCATTTAGTTTATATCCTTAAGAACTGCTCTGTATTCCTTGCATATATTGTTACTATTTAAAATTTTATGAAATGCCCATCTCCTTAAGAAATTCTACATTTTCTACATGAAGGGCTGGGCTTCAGCCAAGTTATTTAGTTGTTCATGCTCCTTCCCAGGGCTTTACAAAGAAGCATATTGAAGCCTCTGCCTCACGTTCCTGGGCCTCAGGCTTAATTTATTATACTTCATGACACAATATAAAGCACAATGTCTATGGAGTTACCAACAATAGGTTTCAGTGCTAATTCTACAATCTATAGATATGCTAATTAATGCTACTGAAATTTAATTTACCTATAGAATTTTTTAGAGACTTATTTGAATAATTTGTGTATATTAAATGAGAAAGTGTACCTAAAATATATACAGCAGCTAGCAGGAGTTCTTTAAAGATTATAAAGTCTTCAATATTTAGTGTAAAATGGCAGTTGACTAGAGCTTTCTGAGCGGAGAGACCCTGTTAGTGCTTATTTGGTCATACGTTAAGAGGTAGTCGCTGAATGTGCCAATTACCAGGGAAGAGGATGAACACTCACTTGACATTACAGCAAGGCTGATGCCAGGTAAGGACCTGAAAAACAGTTTGGAAAAAAGTTAGGTACTTGCTGAAAATGAAAATATTGTATTTTGATATTGTAATTGAAATAATAAAACTGATAAAATCATAATTAAGAATAACAGGCAGTGGCACCTCGGCAGCTCAATAGGTTGGGCATCTGACTCTTGATTTCCACTAAGGTCATGATCTCAGGTCATTGGATTGAACCCTGTGTCAGGCTCTGCTTTCAGTGTTGAGTCTACTAGAGATTATCTCCTTCTCCCTTTGCCCCTCCCCCCATCTATCTCTCTGAAATAAATAAATAAAATCTTTTTAAAAAAATGAGTAACAGGCACTAAATTTGCCATGTTTCTTACACAGTGCTAAAACAATTTAACTGATTTTCTATTTTAATCTCACAATGAATTTCTCTAACCTAAACTAATTTTGCTGATAAGAAAAATAAGAAGGATATTCTGATGCCAGATGAATCTGTCAAGATCCCAAACTGAGCATGGCTGGCCTATGATTCCAATTCAGGATTTCTGGCCTTGTGGACTTCATACTATTGAACTTCACTACTATTCTATGCTGAATATGTTAAGGGATTGTTTTGTGTCCAAACAAGAAATCCAAATTATTTCAGAAAATCTGAGTTGAACTTTACGATGTAAGTGATACAAAATTAAGGCTAAGAACCAAATTAATGTGGAAAATAACAAGGCTCAAAGCAAAATTCATTCCTGCAAATTGCTCTAAAAATTCTGTAGTATCCAGAGTTCTGGAAAGATCACAAAGTAGGAAACACAGGAATCCATCTCCTGACCCAGGTAACAATGGAAATGGCAGAATAATTTTGATGGAACCATTTTGGAACTCTGGTCTGTGGGAGGCTTACAATTGCCAAGGGAAGTGAAGAGAGTAAATTCTGGTTAATTTCTGACACTTTTATCTCTTAGCACATTAGCACCTATTCATTTCCCACTCTAACCATATGACAGTCAGTCATGCATGTTTTCCTAAAGTAGGAGAAAGTGTGGGTAAAAAGGAAATTGTCCTTCAAATATTGGGCATCTGTGTTCTCACTGCTGATTGCTGCTTCTAATCACAAAGGTGCACACATGGATTTAATGGATTGGCACCCTTTTCTACCCCTTTTCATTTTTCCCTTTTCCCCCTTTTTGTTGAAAAAGACATTAAAGACTACGGCATTCAAAAACAACTGTATATATGGGGGAAATAGAAAGTGGTTATGCATGCCCAGGCAAAGCCCCAGTAAAAATCTGAGAAGACCTTAAGTTTACACCTCAGGCTGATTCTTGGCATGGAAACAGCCTACAACAAAACAATAATGATAATAATAATAATAATAATAATAATAATAATAAACAATAGCACCTGGGAAAGAGGAAATATAATTTCCAGAGTTACCACATTATTAAATGAAACCCAATTTTTCAACAACAACAAACATAAAGAATATGAAGAAACAATCCATTCAAAGAACAATCTATTCAAAAAAGAAAAGTAAATGAATAGACACTTTCCCCAAAAAAGACCTTAAGGGCAATACACTAGGCAATGACAAAATACTCTTAAGATGCTAGAAAAACTAAAGGAAAATTTTTAGAAAGTTGAGAAAATAATGCAAAACAAAATAGAAATATCAACAAAGACACGGAAAATCTAAAAAAGAAAAAAAACAAAATCTTGGAATTGAAAAGTAAAATAACTAAAATGAGAAATTTACTGGAGGAATTCAAAGACAGATTGGAACAGGCAGGAGAAATAGTCAGCAAGCTTGAAGATACAGCAATGAAAATTTTCAAGTAGGAACAGAAAGAAAAAAAAGGATCGAGAAAAATGAGCATGACCTAAGGAACCAATGAAACACAAATGAAGCAACATGTGCACTGTGGAAGTCCCAGAAAGGGGGTGGGGGGAGAGAGAGAGAGAGAGAGAGAGAGAGAGAGAGAGAGAAGAAAGAATATTTTAAGAAACAATGGCTGAAAACATCCTAAAAAGGTGATGAAAGACATGAGTATAAACATCCAAGAAGTCCAACAAATTCTAAGTAGGATAAACTCAGAGACCTATATAAAGGCACTTTACAATTAAACTTCAAAAGGACAAAGACAAAGAGAGGTCTGGAAAGCAGTAAGAGAAAAGTGAATCATCACATACAAGAGATTCTTAAAAATAAGTTAAGCATATTTCTCATCACAAACATTGGAGACCACAAGGCAGTAGACCAAGAGTGGACCAAAGAGGTGGAAGAGAGGAGAGAGGGAGGAGGGTTTGGGGGAGGAGGAGGAGAAAGAGCCGCAGCCGGCAGCAACAAATCTTCTATCTGGAATAACTGTCCTTCAAAGTGAGGGAGAAATTAGGATATTCATGGATAAACAAAATCTCAGTGAGTTAGTTACCCCTAGACCTTCCCTTCAAGAAATGCTCAAGTGAGTCCTGAAGGGTGAATTAAACACCACTAAACATTCCTTGAAGGCCCAGGGAGAAATAAGTAAAGGTAAATACATGGACAGTTATAAAAGTTAACATTATTGTAACAGTTTATAAGTACATTTTTTGTTTTCTACATGACTTGAAAAACTAATATATTTTTTAAAACAATCATTAATCTGAAAGTCAGTATTATTATAACTTCTGTTTTAATTCTAAGAGTTGTTTTCTGCATAATTTAAGAGACTAATGCATTTAAAAGTGTTATTGGTTTAAACTTGGAAGTATAGAATGTATAAAGATATAATTTTGTGATATAATTTTGTGGCAACCAAAATGAATGAAAATAAAACTATACATGATAGAATTTTTGTATGTTATTGAAGTTCAACTGGGATAAATTCAAATTAGAGTGTCATAACTTTAGCATATTAAATGTAAGTCCCATGGTAACCAAAAACAAAATAGCCATAGAATATACACAAAAGGAAATGAGAAAGGAATTCAAGTAGTTCACTGCAAAATAATCAACTAAATACAAAGAAAACAAGATATGAGAGACAGAAAGCTACAAAGCATATAGAAAGCAAATAGAAAAATACCAGAAGTAAATAATTCCTTATCAGTAACTATAATATATATAAATGAACTAAAATCTCCAGTTAAAACACAAAGATTGGCATTATGGGTAAAAACACATGATCCAAGTACATACATCTATAAGACAATTACTTTAGATCCAAAGACACAAGTAGCTTGAAATTTAAAGGATAGAAAAACATATTCTATGTAAATAATAACCAATAGAAAACAGGAATGGCTATATTAATATTAGACAAAGAAACTTTAAGTCAAAAAAGGTTAAAAAAGATAATGAATTTATATATATAATATACATATATATTATATATAATTTTATTTATTTGTCAAAGAGAGAGAGTACAAGCAGGGGGTAGCAATAGGTAGAAGAAGAGGCAGATTCCCCACTAAGCCAGGAGTCCAATGCAGGACTTAATGCCAGAACCCTAAGATCATGGCCTGAACAGAAGACAGACCCTTAAGCAACTTAGTCACACAGGTGTCCCTAGAAGGAATTATATATTAACAATGGTTCAATACAACAAGAAGATATAATAATTATAAATAATTATGCACCTAATGACATACCATCAAAATGTATAAAGCAAAAATGGACAGAATTGAAAGGGAAAGTAGATAACTCTACTGTAAGAGTTAGAGACTTCCATACTCCATGCTCAATAATGGAAAGAACAACCAGACAGAAGATAACTAAGTTAACAGAGAACTAAGCAACACGATAAACTAACTAGAGGCAACAGAGACATACAGAATACCCAATAAGCGCATGCATAGTTTTCTGAATAAAAGTAAGACATTTTCCAGGATAAGCCATTTGTTAGACTACAAATTTAAGTCTCAATATATTTTTAAAGTTATATTCCATACAAATTATGTCCTCTGATCACAATGGTATGAAGTTAGAAATCAACAACAGAGGAAAACTGAAAAGATAACACATTTATGGAAATTTAAAAGCACAGTCTTAAAAACCTAGCAATTCAGGAAAATCATAAGGGAAATTAGAACATAGTTAGGTATGAATGAAAATGAAAATACAGCCTTTCAAAATTTATGAGACTTAGCAAAGTGGTACTAAGATGCATACATACATCTATTAAGGCTTACATTAAAAAAAAAAAAAACAAAGAAAGATCTCAAATTATAATCTAACTTTACAATGTAAGGAACTAGGATAAAGAAAGACAAACTAAACCCAAAACTAGCAGAAGAAAGGAAGTGATAAAAGTTAGAGCAGACATAAATATAATAGAGAATAGAAATACAAGACAGGAAACATAACTCAAAAATTATTTAAAAAAATAACAAAATTGATAAATCTTTAGATAAATGGATTAGGAAGAAAAGAAGACCTAAATTACTAAAATCAGAAATGAGAGTGGGGACCTTACTACCAATTTTACAGAAATAAAAAAAGATTATAAACAGTATGGTAGATAATTATACACAAACTGGAAATCACAAAAAATGAATGAATTCCTAAAGAACCACAAAATCTATCAAGACAAAATCATGAAGAAATAGAAAATCTGAGTAGTCCTGTAACTAATAAGAAGACTGAATCAGTAAGAAAAATTATCCTGACAAAGAAAAGCTCTGGATTCATTGACTTCACTGGTAAATTTAACTAAATATTTAAAGAGCAAATAACAAGCATTCTCAAATTCAGCAAAGTAGCAGGATAGCCAGTCAATACAAAAATCAATAACATTTCCACACACAAAAACTGAACAATATGAAAAGGAAATTATAAAAATAATCCCTTTTAAATAACATCAAAAAGAATAAAATATTTAGTAATTAAATTAACCAAGTAGGTGAAAGACTAGGGTAATGAAAACTTCAAAATTTTGATGAAAGAAATGAAAAACATATTCCATAAATGGGAAAGCATCCCATATTCACAAATTGGAAGACATAATATTGTAGAAATACCCATATAATCCAAAGCAAACTACAGATTCAACGCAGTCCCTATTAAAATCTTAATGATGTTCATTACAGAAATAGAAAAACCCATTCTGAAATTCAACTGGAATTTCAAAGGTCCCCAAATACCTAAAACAATCTTGAGAGAGGAAAATCCTGCAGGACCCACACCTTCTGATTTCAAAACTTTTTATAAAGCTATGGTAATCAAAACAATGTAATACTGACAAAGGACAGACATATAAACCAAAGGAATAGAATAGAAAGCCCAGAAATAAACCTTCATATATATGGCCAAGTGACTTTTTGGTAAGGGTTCTAGGATGAGCCCATGGAAAAGGGCAGTTTTTTTCAACAAACGGTTCTGGGAAAACTGCATATCCACACGCAAAAAACAAACAAACAAATAAATAAATAAATAAATAAATAAATAAATAAATAAAGTTGGTTCCTTACCTAACATTATTCAAGGAACTTAATTTAAAATGGATGAGATGAGCCTCCTGGGTGACTCAGTCATTAAGCATCTGCTTTTGGTTCAGGTCATGATCCTGGAGTCCTGGGTTTGAGCCCCACGTGGGGATTCCCTACTTAGCAGGAAACCTGCTTCTCCCTCTCTCACTTCCCCTTCTTGTGTTCCCTCTCTAGCTGTGTTTCACTCTGTCAAATAAATAAACAAAATCTCTAAAATAATAATAATAACAAAAATAATAAAATAAAATAAAATAAAATAAAATAAAATAAAATAAAATAAAATAAAATAAAATAAAATGGAAGAGAGACCTACATGTGAGACCCCAAACCACAAAACATAGAGGGGAAAAAAAAGGACAAAAACTCCATGACATTTGGATTTGGCAATAGGTTTTTGCATATGACACCAAAGGCCCAGGTAACAAACAAAACAAAACAAAACAAAACAAAACAAAAAAGGCAAATTGGACTTCATGAAAAACTTTTAAAAATTGTGCATCACAAATATTAACAATAGAATAAAAAAACCCACACAACAGGAGAGAATATTTTAAAATTATACATCTAATATATATCCAGAGTATATAGAGAATTCTTAAAAGCAGACAACAGAAAACATAAAATATGATTTAAAAATGGGCGAAGGATTTGAATAAATATTTCTCCAAAGAAGACACATGAATGTCCAACAAGTACATGAAAAGATGCTCAATATCACCAATCATTAGTGAAATGCAAATCAAAGATCCAAGGTACTACCTTCATTAAGAGAGCTACTATTAAAAAAAAGAAGAAAGAAAGATAAGGAAAAGAAAAAAAGAAAAAAGAAAGGAAAAGAAAAGAAAAGAAAAAATAAAACAGAAAAGAAAAATTACAAAAAGAAAAGAAAAGAAATAAAATGTTGAGAATTTGGAGAAATTAGAACCTTTGTTTATTCTTGGTGGGAATGTATAATGGTACATCCATTGTAGAAAATGGTATGGTGGGCACCTGGATGTCTCACTTAAGCATCTGCCTTCTGCTCAAGTCATGATCCCATAGTCCTGGAATCTAGTCCTGCATCAGACTCCTGCTGAGCCACAGCCTGCTTCTTCCTTCCCTTTGCCCCTCCCCCCGCTAATGCTCTCTCTCAAATAAATAAATAAAATCTTACAAACAAACAGAAAAATGGTATAGTGATTCCTCAAAAAATTAAAATACAATTACCTTATCACCTTGCAATTCCACTTCTGGGCATATACCCAAAAGAAATGACAGTAAGGACTCAAAAGTGATCTGTGCACTCATGTTAATAACAGCATTATTCACAAAAGCTAAAACATGGAAGCAACCCAAGTGACCATGGTTGGATGAATGGGTAAGCAAAATGTGGTGTTTACATGCAATGAAACAGTATTTAGCTATAAAAAGGAAGGAACTTCTATCACATGCTAAAACATGGATGAAACTTGAGGAATTATGCTATGAGAAATAAGCCACTCAAATTCATAGAGACAGAAAGAAGAATGGTGGTTGACAGGGCAGGAAGAGGGGGAATAGAAGTGATTTTCATTTTATTTTGTGTTATTTTATTTATTGGTAATTCTTTATTACATTATTTTATTTTTTCAGTGTCCCAAGATTCATTGTTTATGCCCCACATCCAGTGCTCCATGCAATATGTGCCCTCAATACCCACCACCAGGCTCACCCATTCCCGCCCCTCCCTTCCAAGATCCTCAGTTTGTTTCTGAGTCCAAAGTCTCTCATGTTTCATCTCTCTCCCCAATTTACCTCACTTCCCATTTCCTTTCCTTCTCCTACTATCCTCCATACTACTCCTTATGCTCCACAAGTAAGTGAAACCATGTGATACTTGACTTTCTCTATCTAGCTTATTTCATCTGCAAAATCTCTCCCAATCCTGTCCATGTTGCTTACAAAGGTTGGGCATTCATCCTTTCCGATGGGAGGGTAATATTCCATTATATATATGTACCATATCTTCTTCATCTATTCATCTGTTGAAGGGCATATTGGCTCTTTCCACAGTTTGGCAATTGTTGGCCATTGCTACTATGAACACCGGGGTACATATGGCCCTTCTTTTTACTACATTTGTATCTTTGGGGTAAATACCCAGTAGTGCAACAGCAGGGTCATAGGTTAGCTCTATTTTTAATTTTTTAAGGAATCACCACACTGCTTTCCAAAGCGATTTCTCCAACTTATATCCCCACCAACAGTGTTAAGAGGGTTCCCCTTTCTCCACAGTCTCTCCAACACTTGTTGTTTCCTATCCTGTTAATTTTGGCCATCTGGCTGGTGTAAGGTGGCATCTCAAGATGGTTTTGATTTGAATTTCCCTGATAGCTGGTGATGATGAACATTTTTTCATGTGTCTGTTAGCCATTTGTATGCCTTCTATGGAGAAGTGCCTCTTCATGTCTTCTGCCTATTTTTTTTAAGATTTTATTTATTCATTTGACTGAGAGAGAGATCACAAATAGGCAGAGAAGCAGGCAGAGAGAGAGGAGGTAGCAGGCTCCCTGCTGAGCAGAGAGCCCCATGTGGGCCTCAATCCCAGGACCCTGAGATCATGATCTGAGCCAAAGGCAGAGGCTTTAACCCATTGAGCCATTCAGGCACCCTTCTGCCCATTTTTTGATGTGATTATCTTTATTTTGGTTGTTGACTTTGAGGAGTTCTTTATAGGTCTTGGATACCAGCCTTTTGTCTGTAGTGTCATTTGCAAAGATCATTTTTGCTTTTGTTTCCTTTGCCTTTGGAGACGTGTCTAGAAAGAAGTTGCTGTGGCCCATGTCAAAGAGGTTACTGCCTACGTTCTCCTCTAAGATTTTGATAGATTCCTGTTGAATTTTATCTTTGTGTGTGGCATAAGAAAATGGTCAAGTTTCATCCTTCTCTATGTAACTGTCCAATTTTCCCAGCACCATTTATTGAAGAGATTGTCTTTTTTCCACTGGATATTTTTTTCCTGCTTTGTTGAAGATTATTTTACTATAGATTTGTGGGTCATAATTGGACTCTCCACTCTGTTCTATTGGTCTATGTGTCTGTTTTTGTTCCAGTACCATGCTGTCTTGGTGCTCACAGCTTTGTAATAAAGCTTAAAATCAAGCAACGTGATGCCCCAGTTTTGTTTTTCTTTTTCAACATTTCCTTAACAATTCTGGGTCTTTTCTGGTTCCATATAAATTTTAGGATTGTTGTTCCAGCTCTTTGAAAACTGTTGGTGGAATTTTGTTCAGGATGGCATTGAAAGTATAGATTGCTCTGGACAGTATATCCATGAGAATGGGATGCTCTTCCATCTTTTTGTGTCTTCTTCAATTTCTTTCATGAATGTTCTGTAGTTCTGAGAAGTGATTTTTAATGGGCATGGAACTTCCATTTTGCAAGGTGAAAAGATCTATAGAGATGGATGGTGGTGATAGTTCCACAACATTATACATGCATTGAATATCACTGAATTTCACCAAGAACTGTTTAAATTTGTCAATTTTATGTTACATATATATTTAATAAAAAATTTAATTCTGCAGTGTTTAAATATCAGTTTTATTTTCTCTTAGTATTATATATGTAAATGAATCAACTTGGAAGAACTCAGAGTTGAGGTCACCCAGACACATATTAGTGGTTTTGCCATCCAGGCATCTGATGGAATTATCAGTCTACAAAGGATTCTAAAATATCAATGGAATTAATAGGCTAAAGGGTGCCATTTAACATTGGTTTCAGCACATAATCCAAATAAAAGGTTAATTATAAATTGTTTTATCTTGCATCGATTAGACATAATAAATCCCCTATTTTTCATATTAGCATTGAACAGGAAGACATCATTTGCCATTTGTTATAATCTATTGCCTTCAGAAAAAAAGGAGAATCCAAGCAACCAGACCACCTTTCTTTTAGTGAGCACAAAATCCTCAAAAGCCAAAGCGTTTGAAGCTCTTTAAAACAGTTTTAAGAAACAGATCCAGAACACAAAATAAAGAAGCTGGAGAGGACTGAAATGGTGCCAGCAGAGAAACTGAGAAGCCTGTGGGAAGG
Source organism: Spilogale gracilis (assembly GCA_004023965.1). Taxonomy (NCBI): domain Eukaryota; kingdom Metazoa; phylum Chordata; class Mammalia; order Carnivora; family Mephitidae; genus Spilogale; species Spilogale gracilis. The sequence goes on from PITA01000003.1 coordinate 338,351, forward strand.
AGTGAAGAGAAAGAGATGTCAGATAAGCAGTCAAGAGCCAGGAAATCTGAGCACAAGAAAGGGAAAGGGGAAAACAGAGACCAAGCAAACATGGTATAGAGAAGGATTTTGCTACTTCAAAGCTCAGTGCTGGGCCACAGGAGTTCATCTCTGTCTTACAGCATCTTCAGCAAACTCAACATTTCTCCCTGATGCTCTTAGGCAAGTCCAGTTTTATTCTTGGTTATCCATGAGAAAGTTGAAGAGAGGATATCTTCTACATGAGTGATAAACATCAGTAAAGACGTATTCAATTTAGATTAAGTGGAAGTCTAATTTTTCTCTAGTTTCGATTTAAGGGAATGTTGGGTTGAAGGAAGGGGTAATTATGCCAAGGGCATCCTAATGCTCTGTTTGGCATCAGGTAGATAAAACTTGGCTGACTTACCACAGGCCTATTCAAAAGATTTCATTGCCAGCTTTTTCAAGGTACTAATTAAGAGATAACTACAGTTGCATTTAACTAAGCCTGAATAGCATGGGCCATGATTAAAACAGCACCCCCAGGGCAGTACAATATATTTCAACTCATAAGAATGGAGTTCCTCTAGCTTACATGGGATTTTGTTGGGTCTTGGTTTTAATGTAAGGTAATTAGTTGAACTGGGAATTGAACAGCATACATCAGAAGATGGAGTCTAAAGAAAGATGTAGCAGGATTTGCAGAAAAATGACACAGTCCTGGTGAAGCACCTTAGTTGGCCTGCCCACAGTCACCCTATAGAAGGCCAGCCCTGGGGAACGTGCTTTAATACTGTTTCCCAAATATTATTTTTCTCAGCCTGAGCAAGGCCAACAATTCTCTCCGAAACAGGAAACAAGATCTTGAAGAAGGTATGGAGCTATTTTTAAAACCGTAAAATGATTATAGAGGAGTCACTATTGGAAATATATGTAGGAAAAAGTTACAGTATTTATGCCTCAATATGCCACCATCTAGAAACTATATGTTATAGCATGGTCATAAAGGAGAAAAACAGAGGGCTACCAGTTTGGTATGAACAAAGGAGCTAGTATTCTTGATGCTGAAAATAATAGCTACTGTAATAGGATAAAGAGTGAAATTTTTTCTAGTTGCTCTGTAATTCTGCATTCAGAAAAGAGCCATCAATGAATGGGGTCAGATACCAAGATTGGATGGAACTATTTCTGTAATGATCACCACTAGATAACTTGTCAACCCAGGATATGTAATGGGTGACTGAGAAGGGGCAGAGAAGAAACACAGTAATTTTTTTTTAACATTTTCAGTCTTAGAGAATAAAACACTCATGATACCAGAGACACTACTCTGTCATTACCCTGTGATCCCCCTCACCACCACACCCCCAAAGTCAAAAGATTGTGAGTAGTGGAGTTCTAAGCAAATCGTTCTCAGAGGTTGAGTGTGTCTTCAAGAAAGAAAGATTGGCATTTCACTCACCAGATGATGTTCATGGCTGTACAGATCTGGAAGGCTGTCCTAATGCTTCCTGAGAGCACCACATTGTGAGAGAGTTCTTGAGTAACTTGAAGCACGTACCCTTAGAAATTCAAACAAAGAAGACTATCTGCTTTTTGCCAGACAGGTTGATACCTGAACATGTGAGGCTTTCAAGAGTGGTTCCCATCAACAGGAAAACATATGCTGCACCCTTTCCAGATCCCCAAGACCCTCAGAAGGCACAGAAGGAAGAGGACCTCAGTAGTCTTAGTGACTCCATCTAAAGAGAAAATGTTGAAAGTGGACTATAGATGTGGACAACCAATGAAGAGACACATATGCCCCTGTAAAAATACTCTTCATGTAGGACTACAGCAAATTAAAAATCTCTTGCATAGAGATGCCTGGGTGGCTCAGTCATTAAGTGTCTGCCTTCAACTTGGGTCATGATCCTGGAGTCCCAGGATTGAGTCCCACATCAGGCTCCCTGCTTGGTAGGAAGCCTGCTTCTCTCTCTCACTCCCCCTGCTGTGTTCCCTGTCTTGCTGTGTTTCTCTCTGAAAAATAAATAAAGTCTTTTAAAAAAAATCTCCTGTATAACAAAGGACATCATCAGTAACATGAAAAGCTAACTGAATGTGAGAAAATATTTGCAAATCATGTATCTGATAAAGGGTTAATATGTAAAATATAGGAAGAATTCACAGAACTCAATAGCAAAAGGAAAAAACCCACCTAAAAATTGGTAGAGGATCCGAGTATACATTTTTCCAAGAAAGATATACAATGGTCAACAGACACATGAAAATGTGCTCAATTTCAGTAATCACTAAGGATATTCATAATGAGATCATAATGAGATCACCTCATATGTGTCAGAATGGTTGTTATCAAAACGAAACCTGAAAGTGTTGGCAAGGATGTGGATAAAAGAAAATCCTCATGCATTGTTGGTGGGAATGTAATTGGTAAAGCCACTGTGGAAAACAATATAGAGGTTCCTCCAAGAATTAAAATTAGAACCACGTTAGAATCTAGCAATTCCACTTTTGGATATGCATCTGAAGAAAATAAACCAGCTTCAAAAGATATATGCACCCTTATGTTCATTGTAGCATTATTTATAATACCCAAGATATGGAAATAATCTAAATGTCCATTCATGAATGAGTGGATAATAAAAATCCGGTATATGTACACACACACACACACACACACACACGCACACACAGAGGAATACTATTCAGGCATAAAAAATAATGGAATCTTGCTATTTATGACAACATGGATGGACCTTAAGGGCATTATGCTAAGTGAAATAAGTTAGAGATAGAAATACAAATGCCATATGATTTCACTTGCATGTGGAATCTAAAAAAATAAAAGCCAAACAAAAAAAAAATAGAACTCATAGATACAGGAAACAGATTGGTGGTTGTTAGAGTCAGGATGGGGGGTTGTCAAAATGGGTAAAGGGAGTCAAGTGGTACAAACTTCCAGTATAAAATAAGTCAAGGGAGGTAATGTACAACATGAAGACTATAATTAATAATATTGTATTGCCTACTTGAAAGTTCCTAAGAGAGTAAATCTTAAAATTTCTCATCACAGAGAGGTCCCTGTATGGCTCAGTTCATTAAACATCTGACTCCCGATCTCAGTTCAGGTCTTGATCTCAGGATCATGAGTTCAAGGCCCATTTTGGGCCCCATGCTGGGTGTGGAGCCTACTTTAAAAAAATAAATAAATAAAACTAAAAAAAAAAAATTAAAAAAAAAAGTTCCCATCAAAGAAAAATTCTATAACTACATATAGTAAAAGATGTTAAGTAGACTTACTGTGGTGAACATTCTGCAATACATATAAATATGAAATTATTATGCTGTACATCTGAAACTAATATAATGTTTTATGTCAATTATACCTTAAAAACAAGTAATCTTCAGTGGGAAACAGGCCAGGATATCTGGATACCTCTCTAGGAAAACCATACTCTCCATACACGTGTTACCATGTCTGCAGATATCTCATGCATCAGGGGAAGGCCAGGGCCAATTCTGCATCATGTCGGCACTGTACAGCTGCCTATGACCATTACTGGCTCATCATAGCCCTCTGCCCAAGGTCCAGGAGAGGGATGGCAAGGAGAAATGAAAGAACAAGCCATGCTCAATCTACCCTGAAAAACTTTTCACCTTCATTTGCAGCCAATGATGAAAGAGACAAAACCTTTAGGTTCGGTTGGATTTATACACCATCCTGGACTGAGTTTAGTATTCATAAATCGACAGAAAGTTATGGAATTTTATAACGTTATCCTCAGATGGAGAAATGTACTAGCAGAAAACGGGAATAGAGAGAAAAGTAATACCAATCTTTATATTCTAGGCTATATTTTCTGGAAAACTTCATGTACTAGGTGCTTTGCATATTTCCAAAACCCTACAAAGCAACACTATTCGGTCCACTTTTCAGACAAGGAAATTGAGCATGAAAGCAGCTTATCCAAAGTAGAGCATAACTTAGATTCAAACTTGGGTCTGACACACAAATGCTGTGCTTCTGTCTATATATAACATTGTTTTCTCCAGTTTCATTGACCCGAATTGCATCAACTTTCTTAATATAAAGTAATAACATACACATGATCTAGCCACCTAGATTTTAGGCCCAATTATATATAATTGAAATGAATTTCCTTTAAACTCCTCAGTTCCATCAGTTACTCAAACCAAATATTGACACAAAATTGTGTTGACCCCCTTGCTAAATTTTTTGTATATTATAATATGCACATCATAACATAGGGATCTGTGATAGTCAGCTTTATGTGTTCACTTGGCTAGGGTAGGGTACCCAGTTGCTTGGTTGAACAGTAGTCTAGATGTCTCTATAAAGGTATTCGTGGATGTGATTAACATTGACTATCAGTTGATTTTAAGCAGAGCAAATTACTCTCCATGATGTGAGTGGGTCTTAACCAATCAGTTGGAGGCCTTCAGAGCAAAGACTGAAAGTAATTCTGCATCAAGACTAACATATAAATCAGTCCTGAGTTTCCAGTCTACTGGCCTTCCCTGCCAACGTCAGACTCAAAGACTATAACATCAATGCCTCCGTGAATTTCCAGCCTGCCAGCTTTCCCTGTGGATTTCAGACTCTCCAGCCTTCATAATCTTGCCAGTCAATCCTTTAAAGTTATCTCTCTTTGTCCTTCTGCCTCTTTCTTGCACACACATGCTCTCTAGGGAAATCTGAATACCTTCGTACCAGCCCATTCTCTTTCTTTAGTTTCCAGATATTTCCTCTGCTTGATAGTTTGAATTCTGAACCTTCACCCTGAATTGTATATCCTAAGGCAACTCACAGCAAAAGCCTTGGCTGGCAGCAAGTTCTATTACAAAAGTCTGATTCTGTCCTTCATTTGCATCTATTTGTTACAGCAGATTTCCACCGTTGTACCAGGTGGCCTTCATAATAACCCTGTGCATTGGGAAGATCAGTGTCATTATCTGCATTTGACAAATGAGGACAGTGAGATCTTTTAAAGTTTAATTTTTTTCTCATATCGATGCAAGTAAACTGAATCCAAACTGGGGCATGAATCTCTTCAGGCCTTACCAGATGAACTTGCTTCCACTAATTGGCTCCCTCTCTGTTTTAATAGGAAATATGCCACCCAGTTGGGGACTTTATTTACCGTCTTAGAAAAAGAGGCTGAAACTGATTTTTGATTTGATATAATTAGTAAAACAGGGTCACATCCTGTAATTGAGTGATTTTTCTAAATCTTTATTTTGTGTTTGGGAAAATACAGACACACCCCAAAAGCATTGTCCTGATAATCTGCAACATAGCTAAAACCATTACTAGTTATTTCAGGAAAGATTATCAAGTAAAATGTGCAATTGTCAAAGCACAGATTCTTCCTAGAGAATATTGTTCTTTACTGTTCAAAAGAATCATGGGTAAGAACAAGAAGAATATCACTAGAACGCTAGGAATTTTGTTTTCATAATTATTTCAAAGGAAAAAAATATGATTGCCATAAATATCAAAGTAGGCCTTTTACTTAGAAGGTCACTTACTGAACAGAAAATCTAAAATAGTTTTGCTATTAATGTTACTTTTTAAATGAACAACTCTCATAGGCCAGGCATCCTTCTAGAAGGGATAAATGCATAGTATAAATCAATTTCATGAAAAACTTTTGTGCATTTTTTGCAGAGGAGGAAACAGAAGCCCAGAGAGGTCAGATAAAGTGCAGAGCTGTGGTTTCATTTAGGGCTGAAAATCTCTAAAATCCATACCATTTACGTTCCACCTGCTTGTAAATGATAGATTTTTCTCATGACTTGCAATTATTTTTATGCTTTTGCATGTATCTTCATTCCTGCTTCTAGAATCGTTCATTGCTCCATGAAAACAAGAGCATCAGAAAAGAGAGACATTTGTATTTTACTCTTCAGGTGTGAGCTCCATGTATGTTATTCCAGACTTCAGAGTAAAAGTAGGGCATGCCATGTGCCGTTATTCACAAGAGGAATAACCCAGAGCTGGGATGTTAATGTGGATGGTTAATCTTTGCTGGTGGAAATGATTGATACAATGGTGCCTTTTTCTGAGTAAAAATTACTACGGGACTTACATACAACATTCAAGGCAGAACATGGATTCTTTCACGAGTTGTTTTATGGAAGCTGACCAGCGCTCATCAGTGGTCATGTAGACTGTAGAACTACCCAGAGCTCAACTCCTTACACCGTGGAAACCAAAGTGTCTCTTTTTTCTTTACCATTTCATGAGGTGAAAACCTGCAGGGCACATATAAATTACAAGCGCTGGAAAGGGATTTGTGGGAAGATTCTGGAGGAAGTATAAGGATTCAAAGTTTGAAATGCTGTTGGATATAAACTGATGCTGGAGTGTAACAAGTATGACCGTAGAATATAAAATAGGAAGTAACTAAAAAGTACAGAGAAGAAAGTCAATAGCAACAGGTCGCCCCTGTTCTTATCAGAGCAGGACAGACATTCACATCAAGCATGCTGTCCTGGGAGTCGGAGTGGCTCAGACGATTGAGCATCTGACTTCAGCTCAGGTCATGATCTTGAGGTCCTGGGATCGAGCCCCATTTCTGGCTGCACACTCAGCGGGGATCCTGCTTGCCCCTCTGCCCCTCCCCCTACTTGTGAGCTCTCGCTCCCTCTCTCTCTCAAATAAATAAATAAAATCGTTTAATATACTTTGGGGCATACCAGATAGGAGGAAATGAAAACACCTGAAAATGTCTGTTATAATTGACCATCTAATGAAGACTCCCACATGAAATTGCAGCTGTTTTGTCCTGCATTATACATATTCTTTAATTCCTCTGAATGAAAACACACAGCAGACCACTCTAAGGGCTGTTTCTGCCCTGAGACAGACACCATCAAGTCTACATCAAAAGCCTATGGCTAAGGGGCACCTGGGTGGCTCAATAGGCATCTGCCTTCGGCCCAGGTCATGATCTTGGGGCACTGGGATTGAGCACAGAGTCAGGCTCCCTCGTCAGTGGGGAGTCTGCTTCTCCTTCTCCCTCTGCCCCTCCCCCGGCTTGTGCTCACTCTCTCTCTCTCAAATAAACAAAATAAAATCTTTTTTTTAAAGCGTATGGCTCAGAGGAAATCAAGCACCAGGCCGTACTATTTTGTATTTTCAGCTCCAGCCCTTTAACTTGATATATCTCTGACTCTATTTGATAGCTGTATTTTCTTATCTCCTGACCCTAGAACTTCAAATTTGATACCATTTTCACCTTCTAAAGACTACTCATACTCCTCCTTCTACTAAGGCACTCCTGATTTCTTGGATTGTACAACTGGGGCCAAACAGCGTCTTACCCCAGATCTCACAACCCAAAGACACTGGAGTTTTCTTGTTGTATTTCCATTGTTCTAGACAGTAACAGTACTTTAGCTAGCTGGCTGGCAATAAAGGACAAACTAAAACACTAAAATCACAGGCTGTATTTATATATGCCAGCTCATTTTTAAAGTAACGTGGTACAAAAGAAAAGAGGCTTTGGGCATCAGAGATACCTAGGTTCAAATCCAACTTCTATCATTCTAGAAGAACTTTTGTATCTAAATTACAAAAATGATCATTTCAAAGTCATTTTGAAAGCCATGTTGCAAATGGAAGCTCACAAAGGAAAAGGTGAACAGATTTGCCTCTGTAAAAATTTGAAGAGAAAGAAAAGTTCCATAAAAATACTAAAAATGAAAGCAAAGGGCAAATGGAAATTGGGTATAAATATCCACCACGCACACTGACTTTGAGAAGTTTTTAGATTGAATATATGAATATTAATTATACCAATATCAAATATATGAGGAATATCTAAAGATTAGCAAGGAAACCACTAACACTTTGCATAAATGGACAAATGTGACGGAACAATCAGAAGGACACCAATACAAATGATCAGTAAATGTTGAAAAAGAAAGTGCTGCAAAGTAATAAAAGGATAAAATTAAACATAATAATGGGATCCCACGACCACCTATAAAATCAGATTTTTTTTTGACGGGTACTTTTTGGTCATGCTATGAGTAGACAATTATTTCTTCACATGGCTAGCTCCCAGCTGTCATTTGGGCCTTTCAAAGTCACTTCCTTTCCTCCAAGACCTCTCTGACCATGTCACAAATGTCTTCATTATCTCCCACCACCTGCTTTAGTTTTTCTTCATAGAACTAACTTATCACTCTCTGGCATTATCTCATTTTTGCTACTAGTTATTTTTGTTTCCCCACTGGAATATAAGAAACCTGAGAAAGAAACCTGTCTTTTTCCTCCAACATCTAGAAAGAGTTCCCATTGCAGTGTACAATTCAATAAACAACCTGGACTGAAAGGCTGGAAGGAGTGCATATTTTATACATAGGGGTCACAGCTCTGAAATATATCAAGAGCTTTCAAAATAGTCTTCCTTTGACTCAGTAATCCCACTTCCACAGATTTATCCCCAGAAAATAATCAGAAATACACATTAAGATTTATGTGCAATGATAGTCATTTCAGTATTATTTATAATAGCAAAGAAAAAAGAGAAAATAATATAAATGTCCAAAAATACAGAAGTGGGTAAGTAAATTATGGTATAATCTACTATATGAAATTATGCAATCATCAAAAGTTATGCTGTTGAAAATTATTTTATGGCCTAAAATATTTTGAAAACTGAAGTAAAACAGTACATAAAATTTTATATGGAGAACAATCCCGATTTTGCTTATGTATGTATGTAAATACATTAGTGTATTTGTGTCATAATTCACTGGCCTTTCAATTCATGATTTCCTTTACACCAAATTACAATTGTCTAAGTGCTCATCTACTATTACTGAAAGAGTCCCTGTATTTTACCATGTTAATTTCCCCAGGCAACTGAGTTTCCTGGTACATTGTCCCACCTCTCATAAAACCATCACTTACTGTCTCAAATGTCTCCCTCATTTTTTTCCAAGGCACCAGTTTTGCAAGACTCAAGTATTTTCCTTTATTCAAGTATAGCTAAACATGGGATGCGCCTTTTGGCTTTGGATAGATTGGTAGTCTGCTTCCTGTAATATTTAACAGGAAGATACAACCAGGAATATCGAAATGGAGATACGATACAGAAAATGACCTGTAAATACTGCCTTTTTTGGATTATCTGTAGATTGACTCATGCTATGAGTAGACAATTATTTCATAGACTCTCAGACTCTCAGAGGAGAACTGGATACAGAAATTCATGGAGAGATGTTGTTATGAGAATAGTTTGTAGGAAAATGAGGACGACAAAATTGGGCAGAGAGAAAAGTTGAACTACAAATACACTTACAATGCTCCGCTGAACCTACAGTGAGCTCTAAAGCTGGGATGATTGTTCAGAGTTGTTCCAAATTGAGGTACAGGTGTGGGGTCTTGATTCTTCATATTAGCTGGTCTTTTGCTGTGAGTCCCACTCTAGAAGAAGGCACATTCCTGCCGAAGGCAATTCCCTGTAGCAGAAAATCATATCTAGTGAGAGCCTCTGAACAATCAGTAGTAGTATTTCTAGTAGCTGTGGGGATGGGTGTGTTGGAGCTTAAGAGAATCTTCCTGGAGCCCCATTATATTAGTCTTTAGGGGGCTTCTATAATGAAATACCACAGACTGTGTGGCTAAAACAATAGAATGACTTTTCTTAAAGATCTGGAGACCAGAAATTTAAGATCAAGGTTCTAGTTTTCAGTTTCTGGTGAGAGCTCTTATGCTTGCCTCTTTCTCTTTGTATATTCAAATGATCTTTCCTTGGTTCTTACATTAGATGACAGCAAAAGAAAGCTCTATGATTTTGAGAAAATATGGTGATCATTCCTTTTTTAAAAAATATTTTATTTATTTATTTTAGAGAGAGAGAGAGAGAGTGAAAGAGAGCAAGAGAGGGGAGTAGGCAGAGGGAAAAGCAGACTCCCCAGGGAGCTGAGAGCCCAATATGGGACTCAGTCCAGGGACTCCAGGATCATGACCTAAGCTGAAAGCAGTGGCTTAACCAACTGAGCCACCAAGTGCCCCAACGGTGATCATTCTTAAATCAAATCCTGGATACTCATTTTCTATTGGGGAAATTGCAACCACAAAATCTGTTAAAGCACTAGGCGAGCAAGTGCTACAATACCCTGTATGACAAACTACTCCAAAACTCAGTAGCAGCAATCATGTGTCTTCAAGTTGGCTGGTCTAGATATTCAGAAAATTAGATGCAGACAATTTATCGGGGCCATGATTTCCCTATGATTTAAGAAGAACAAGGGAGGCAAGATTGAACCAAGAGAGAAGCTGATCCTGGCTGGGTCTCCTCTGCTTGACTTCAAGCCACAGATCAAACCAGGATTGTTCCATGCATCCCTCATTGTCTTTGGAACAGTGGGCTAGGTGAGCCATGTTCTCTGCATGAAGATGGCAGAGCTGAGAGTATATTTGTCCAATGTGGATGGAACAATAATAATAAAAATAGTTATTTGGTTACAACCTGAATTTCATTTTCTCCTAGATTTTTTTTCTTTTGTTCTTGGATTATTTCCTATTCGCGTTTATGACCTTAATCCCTCTAACAAACAATCTGGTTCAGCTGCCACAGGAGGTCCTTAGGGCGTTTTCTTCTGGTTCATGTCCACCTGCTTGCTAAGTGTCATTTCACTCATTATTTTCCCCTCTAACCCTTAGAGATGTTTCATTCCTTCCTATAAAGGTAACAATGCACTTAAAACCACATTGTGGTTTTTTTTAAAAAGCATATGTAGGTTTTTCAGTGAGTAGAAGTTCATCATTTTACTCAAAGACAAATCTTCCTTTTCTACCCTTTTATCTTACAGGTTTCTATTAGAAGTGCCTTTCAGGGGACGCCTGGGTGGCTCAGTTGGTTAAGTGACTGCCTTCGGCTCAGGTCATGATCCCGGAGACCTGGGATCAAGTCCCATATCGGGCTCCCTGCTCGGTGGGAAGCCTGCTTCCCCCTGTCTCAGTCCCTCTGCTTGTGTTCCCTCTCTGGCTGTGTTTCTCTCTGTCAAATAAATAAAATCTTAAAAAAAAAAAAAAAGAAGTGCCTTTCAGATAAGCAATGTGTAATGACCAGATATCAAAATACATTCTTCAGAATTTCAGAGACAGGAACAGCAGCATGTGTGAATTCTTATAGATTTGCATGTGGGATGGTACATAATCGAGCAGAACACAGCCTAGGCTCTAGAAGATGGCTAGGACTGCTGGAGTGTGGCGTGGCGGCTACCTGGCCTCTGCCTTTCTGCACTACTGATTGTGTATACACCAACACCTCCAAAGGTGTGATCAGAGACAATGGATCCAGCCTCCTGGATGCAGCTGTATGACCGGCAGACTGCCCAATCAACCATCTAAACACTTCACCAGGACTCATTGTCTTAAACGCTCAGTGACAGCATTAGTCATGGAGCTCTAGGAGACAAATCTCAGTCCATAGTCCTTCTGACGGATTCTAGTTAATCTTTGTCATTTACACTTATTATAAATGTCTAGATTTAATTTGCCCCTTCAATGTGCTTACACATTATTTTATTTTAGTATTTTCTTTTCTTTTCTCTTTTTCCTATACCCTTGTGTATATATCGAATTTTCTTCGGTTTTGACAATTTTTATTTTTCTGTTGGTTTTATTAATTAATTAATCAACACCTTATTTTTCATTTCATAATCTTATTGACTTCTATGTTATTTATGTCTTCTCTATATTGTTACCTCCCTCTTGACTTCCTCATTCAATCTCACTCTCATGTGATCTTCAGCCATAATTACTCTTACATTACTATGCTGTTTTATACAGCTTTATTGAGTTGTAAATGATGTACTATAAACTGCACCTATTTAGTATATACACATATATACATATATATATATACCTTGAAACAAGTTCCATTTTAAAAATATATTCAATAAATTTAATGAATTATTTACCATCTAAATTTTGTTTCTCCTAGATTTTACTTTACCCTTCTTGTTCCTGGACTGTTTCTTCTATGAGAGTTTTCAATGTAAATTATTTTGTAATAGACATTCTAAAGTGCCTATGACCTTAATGTCTTTCATTTTAAAACTATAATTTAGTTTGATCTGAAATTCCAGATTTGAAGTCCTCATCCCATCTTTCTGAAAGTATGTCTTTTTATGTTAAATAATTTTTTTGCAATTTCTAAGGTTAACTAAGTCTGAAATGCATTCCTTATAAACAATCTGCTTCCATTCAGAGGACACATTAGAATTGTTTCTTAGTATTTAATCTTTCAAAACTTAAATGTAATGTGTCAGGTATGAATACTGGTTCTTACCTCTTTGGTTCTTTATAATCTCTCTCAAATGAAGTTCTCTATTTTTAAACAATTCTAAAATTCTTGGTGATTATATTTTTTAAATACTTCTTTCCCTCCATTTATTTTTTTCTCAGTACTTGAAAATCTTGTTATATAGATATTGAGACTTCTAATTCTATACTCATTAATTCAATGTTTCTGTCTTTATTTCCATCTTCTTTATTTTTTCCTAGTTCCTTCCAGAGAGCTCCACAATGTCATATTTAGGCTCACTATTCACTCCTTGGATTTATCCATGTAGTCCTGCCCATCCACTGAGTTCATTATTTCAGCCACCATGTCTGCCTACCTTATGGTACCATTACCTAGTTTCTGTTGCATCCTATGTGTTGTGGTTTTAGTGTGAGCAAAGGTGGCTGGATAGAGGAGGTGAACTGGCTTTTGAGCTCCTGAATCTCCAAATCTAGAGTAGCTGTATCAAGATGTGATATGGACCTCAAACTCCTGGGCTTTAGGCCCAATGCCATGAACAAATAGGGTTTAGAGTACTTTTTGGAAGAGGTGAGGGTAGTACATAATTTTTATCAAGCGAGTAGGTAACGGTAAATTGAACCAGTCCCTCAACTCTTTACTTCTTCCTTTAAAAGGATTATAATCAGAGAGGAAGACAAACCGTAAGCAACTCTTAATCTAGGTAAACAAACCAAGGGTTGCTGGGGGAGGGCAGTGCGGGGACAGGGTGGCTGGGTAATAGACACTGGAGAGGGTATGTGCTATGGTGAGTACTGTGAATTGTGTAAGACTGATGAACCACAGACACATAACCCTGAAACTAATAATGCATTATATGATGCTAATAATCATAAAATAATAATACAAAAAAGAGTTATGATCAGGCTTTTGGCATGGCTCCATGGTAAACAAATTTGTCTTCTCCATACCTTGAGTTGCTTTCACAATGGGATGTTAGTGGCTATGACATGATCAAAGTGTTATATGTATGTGCACATTTGTGTTGTTCCTTGCACTTCAATGATCCTTAACACCAAGCCTAGGGAACCTGGGAAGTTCCAAAGAGAATATGGAGAGATGTAAGGGAGACCTAAAGAAATCCAAGGCTGGGGGCCAATTCCAGTTGAACCAGACATGCAACTAATAAAAATTAAAATTCTTATGGCAAGCTACTGAGTAAAGAATCTATTTGTAGCAGTATTATTAGGCAATAGATGGCAAATACAATAGGCACCACCAGTTGTTTCTCAAGACCCTGTGTATTAATATGGATAATATCTTCCCTCATTTTTTAAGGACATTTACTTTGGTCATTTTATATTATTGTGCTATCTGTTATTCATACCCCTTAGGATACTGTCCAGTGCCTCATCAGAAGGGCTTCACTTTTCCAAGAGCTGCTTCCCTTGGTTGAACTTATTTGACTTCCAGGGATTCAGGAGGTGACATTACTGAGATAGGCAGCAGATGGAACCTGTTGAGAATCACTCTCATGGCCTTCCAAGCGTGATCTTGCTCTGAAATGATCCTCCAGTATCTGATAAAAGCTGGATTATATGGGAGCTGCTCTAGGCAAAAAGTGCAAGCATGCTAGTGTTGGAGGGGTCAAAAAACAAATTGAGGAAGCTTTCTAGAGTCCTGTTCCCCTAGAGAAAAATTTCTCTCTGTGTTGTCCATACATGCTGGGACACAGCTGTGTCTAATATTTTTCTCAGGGAAAACACATTTCTCTATTAATTTTCTATTTTTGCCTGAAAAGTTTAAATATTAAGGCATAAAATGTGTTTTCAATTCTGACTCTTTGTGTAGTTTGTGTTCTTTATATAGTGAGGGCTTAATTTGAAAGCCATAAGGTGTTCTCCAATCATCCTAAAATATCAATAATGACTGAATAGTTATAAAATTTACAGAAGTTGGAAACATTAGCTCCAACTAGTCCTTTTTTAGTTTCTTCTACTTTAATTAATGTGTAGGGTAGATCTGATTGTTCAGTTTGTTTTCTAGCAATGTTAATTCTTCCTTGTAGGCATCTAAATACCTTTCAGACACTGCCTGAACTATTTACAATAAGATTTCCTCATATTGTCTTCCATATTGACCCCAAGTAAACACCAAATGACACCTTTGTCAAGCAAAGGTGTTGCATACTAAGTTATATTTTATATTCAGTGGAACACATTCATCAGGTTCAATATTTGTAATTCCAACATTTCTAAAAAATATGCAAATAAATAAAAATGGAAATTAGATCCATGAAAATTATAATGAAAATTGTTATAACCAAAGTTCAGGATAAAAATACATTAGCCTTAGTGTAGTTGTCAATAACTGTCTGAAAATTGGCTTGTTCTGGCTTTTTTAATTCTGAGAAAAATACAATCTCATGCCCCAGTAGGAGAGGGTTTTCAGGGGCCAGTTCTGATCCAGAATGTTCAAGTAACTTCATTTGTCCTTTCAATCCTCTACCTCTAATGATAATAGCATCTTTATGTAATTACTGATTTTTGGATAGCAACATAAACCTTCCAATACTTTGTGTCCAAGTCCCAGTATTAAAATTCCTCTTTCTTAAATACCTAGAGGAATTTCTGGACTGATGTAACTTACTTCTGCCAATATCCAGATAGGCCAGATTTCTTTGGGGCTTTAGGTTATGACAGTAAACTTTTTGCTTGATAAAATTATATCTGATTTCCAACTCACTGCAAGTATCCCCTTCTTAGATAATAATAGACCAATACTTCCTATTTTCTTTTTCTAAGTATTTCTTATATTCAATAAGAAAAGATGAATCAAGATAGGGGAATAAATATATGTATATCACCTCTTACCTCAAGATCCTAAAATAAATGTGAAAGACATTATATTTAAAAAATTTAATCCATAAAAACCTTGGCATGCACATACACATACACAAACATAAGCACAATTAAACAATTTGTGGGGGCGCCTGGGTGGCTCAGTTGGTTGAGCGACTGCCTTCGGCTCAGGTCATGATCCCGTAGACCCGGGATCGAGCCCCACATCAGGCTCCCTGCTCGGCGGGAAGCCTGCTTCTCCCTCTCTCACTCCCCCTGCTTGTGTTCCCTCTCTCGCTGTGTTTCTCTCTGTCAAATAAATTAATAAAATCTTAAAAAAAAAAAAAAAAAAAAACTTGTGAAATTCAGGATGGATAATTAATTTATGAGGGAAACCAGGAGGAGAGAAAGACTGAAGAATGAGAATCATACTGCTCGTTCAGGGGAAGAATGGCCTTCCTGGAAAACCTATTGGTTTAAGAATGTGTGTTTAAATCAGTTCTAGTAATCTGAATTGGTATCACCCATAATTATAAACACATCCAAAGTTAGGTAAAATAAGTATATCCAAGCACAGGATTTGGCTTTTTAGAAAATTACCCAAGAGGAACAAATACGATTTAAAAAGCAAATAATAATAATAATAATAATAATAAGAAGAAGAAGAAGAAGAAGAAAGAAAGAAAGAAAGAAAGAAAGAAAAGTAAAGAAAATACAGTTCAAACACAAAAGAAAAGAAAACATTTTGAAGCAATTATAATAAATACTCTCAAAGAGAGTAGAGTAAATATGATATCCAAGCCAAAAACAACCAAAAAGTGACTTTTATACATAAAAAATAAAGAATTCAGAAATTTAAAATGTGAAATTAAATTTTCTTAAGGAACCAAGTTATACTATGTAACTGAATTAAAACAACTGAATTAGTGTGCTGAAGGATGGAGCAGATGACTTCCCTCTTCCTAGAAAATGGTTTGTGGAGCTCAAGAAGCATGAAGAATAAAAGCAGAAGTTCCAAAATAGACATAAGAGTAATTCCAGACTATTCCAGACTAAGAGAAAGGAGAGAAAAAGGAGGGGAAGTAATCAAAGCAATAAAGAGAAAATTCTTTTTTTTTTTTTAAGATTTTTTTTTAATTTATTTATTTGACAGAGAGAAACACAGCCAGAGAGGGAACACAAGCAGGGGGAGTGAGAGAGGGAGAAGCAGGTTTCCCGCCGAACAGGGAGCCCGATGCAGGACTCGATCCCAGGTCTCCAGGATCATGACCTGAGCCGAAGGCAGTTGCTCAACCAACTGAGCCACCCAGGCGCCCCAAGATAGAAAATTCTTAAAGCAGAGTAGTGATATTATCAAAATTCAAGGTGGAATCAGTAAAAAGAAAAAAAAAACACAACACAAAAAAATCTCTTAGGTAAACTATGATGAAATTTTACAATCTGAAAAGGTAAAGAAATAGGAAAATGTTATTTAAAATAGAGTAAGATCAGTTGCCTGTTGATTAATAACATTAAATATGGAGTATCCATTTCAAAGAAACATTTCACTTTACTGAAATTATAAGCAGCTACAAAAGATAAAAATATATTTTTAGGCATACATAGATTTAGAAATATTGCCATTACAGACACCCTTTCTAAATATAATTACATAATATAATAATATGTATTACTATATTATCTAATATTTTTAAGAAAGGAAGTTGTAGAATAGAGATAGAACTGTGAGAACAGGGGCACCTGTGTGCCTCAGTTGGTTAAGTGTTTGACTCCTGGTTTTGACTCAGGTCATGATCTCCTGGGTCCTGAGATCCGTCCCTAAATAGGGTTCTGTACTCAGTGGGGAGTCTGCTTAAAGATTTTCTCCCTCTGCACATCCTCCAACTCACATTCTCTCTCTCTCTCTCAAATAAATAAATCCTTAAAAAAATAATTGTGAAAACAATATTACTGAATAATAATACATCAAAATAGCTATTGAAATATATAAGATAAAATCTAGTAATTACTTAGAATTAAAAATCACAGATGATCTCTCTGTGTTGAAATTGGGAGGAAAGGAGCAGTAGCATTCTGAGGGGTTGTTCTGTTGTAGGTAGTCTTCAGATATTGTTTAGCTCAAACAATTTAAAGAAATATTTGCTTAAAAGTATAAGTTAACAATTTAGTTTCAATGGTAAAAAATGATAAATGTAATATATAGTTTTAAGATAATTGTAAGATGTTTCACGTCATATATCATCAGGAATATACAAATTAAAATAACAATTAGATACCACTGCACAGCTATTAGAATGGCCCAAATCCACAACAACAGTACCATTTCTGAGGATGCAGAGCAACAGGTAACTCTAATAAATTGTTGGTGGGGATGCAAAATGGCACTGCCTCTTTGGGAAACAAGCAGTTTCATAGAAAACTAAACATACTCTAAACATATAATCTAGAAAATGAACATCTTGGTTTTTACCCAAAAGAGTTTGAAACATATGTGAACACAGACTTACACACAGAAGTTTACACTAGCTTTCAGTAAGTCAATGTATAAATAAATTGTGGTACATGTAGACAATGGGATATTATTCAGTGGTAAAAAGAAATAAAACATGAGACCATGAAAACCCACAGAGGAAACTTAAGCTCCTATTACTAAGTGAAAGGAAACAATCTGAAAAAGTTACACACTGTGTGATTTCAAATATATTGTGGAAAAGGCAAGACTATGGAGACAATAAAAATATCAGTTGTGGACAGAAGGGAGTTGCTGAAGGTAAGCAGGCTGAGCACAGAGGAATTTTAGATTTGTGAAAATACTCTGAATAATATAATAATGATGGATATATATCACTGTACAATTGTGTAATCCCATACAATATACACTGAGAGTGAACTCTAAAGTAAACTATGGATTTAGGATAATGGTGATGTATCAGTGTGAGTTTATCCTTGGTTAAAAAAAAAGTATCATTCTGATGAATGATGTTGATAGTAGGGGAGACTATGCATGTGTTGGGACAGACAATATAGTGGAAATCTGTGCCTTTCTTCAATTATGTTAGAAACCTAATACTGATGTTAAAAAATAAAAATCAAAAAGAATGAAATAACTTGAAAAATTATAAAGCACAGTGAAATAAAACATAATGCTATTGCTCTAATAAATGTCAAGAAAGAAGAAAAAGATGGTAAAAAGAAAAATAAAAAGGGGCGCCTGGGTGGCTCAGTTGGTTGAGCAACTGCCTTCGGCTCAGGTCATGATCCCGGAGACCCGGGATCGAGCCCCACATCGGGCTCGCTGCTCGGCGGGAGGCCTGCTTCTCCCTCTCTCACTCCCCCTGCTTGTGTTCCCTCTCTGGCTGTGTTTCTCTCTGTCAAATAAATAAAATCTTTAAAAAAAAAAAAAAGAAAAGAAAACATGAATATTGAAACCTATTGCACATACATCATTTAATAGGTGTCTAGAATAAATACAAATATGCTACAATCACAATAAAAGTGACTGGACTCAAACTCTTGTCTTCCACTCCCTAATAACTCTAATTGCTGATTATTATTTATAATCATAGAGGTAAAGACACAGAGAAGAGCAGCCATTGTTATAAACCCTTCTTCCTCTGGATGAAAAAACTTCAAGATGGTTTAGAGGCCCAGCTCCTTCTCCTCTCTTATTTTTCTCCTTTTCCTTTTTGGGAGCCAGATAATTAAGGATTCAGACATTTCAGGGGCACTTGGGTGGCTCAGTTGGTTAAGCGACTGCCTTCGGCTCAGATCATGATCCTGGAGACCTGGGATAGAGCCCCACATCCGGTTTCCAGCTCCACGGGAAGCCTGCTTCTCCCTCTCTCACTCCCCCTGCTTGTGTTCCCTCTCTAGCTGTGTTTCTCTCTGTCAAATAAATAAATACAATCTTAAAAAAAAAAAGACATTTCAAAGCGACCACATATATAGGGAAGGCATCAAGCATGACTGAGGAAAAAACAAGCTCATAAGAGGCCTGAGATCAGTCTAAACCTTCAACAGATCCCCCTGCACAGAGACACGCTGCAAACATCATAATCTTCACCATCTCCACCACAAGCACTAGAATACTAGCAAGCCCCAGTGAAGGTGGAAAGTTAGATATTCGAAATTAACACATTTTAATAAAAATATCCAACAAAAATCATGAGATATACAAAGAAACATGGTCCACTCAGGAGAAAGAAAAATCTATCAATCAATAGAAACTATTCCTAAGAAAGACCAGACAATAGACAAAACTACTCTCCCAAGGCCTAAAAAATAATAGAAGATACAGAAAAAGTCAAGAAAAAATGATGTAAATAATGTATGAATGAGATGGAAATAGAAACAAAGGGACAGAAAACATAAAAAGGAAACAAAAAGAAATTCTGGTTGGAACTTAAAAGTAAAATAACTGAAATAAAAATCCACTAGGGAGATTCAAAAATAAATGTGAACAGGTAGAATAAATTTAAAAAAATCAGTAAGCCTAAAGATAAGGCAGTTGTAATTATTAAGTCTGAGAAACAAAAAGAAAAAAGAAGGAAAATAATGAACAGCCTAAAGAACCTATGGAACACCATCAAAAGGACCAGCATAGGTATTGTGGGAGTAACAAAAGAAGAGTGAGAGAAAAGGAGAGAGCTTATTTAAAGAAATAGCAGCCCCGAATTTTCCAATTTTGATTAAATACATGAATATAAATTACTTAAGAAGCTCAATTAGTTCCACACTAGATAAACTCAGAGACCCACACAGAGGCTTACTATAAACAAGGTATTCAAAGACAAAAAGAGAATCTGGAAAATAGAAGTGGCTTGTCACATTCAAGGGATCCCCAGTTACTATCAAATTTCTCATCAAAAACTTTGGACACCAGAAGTTAGTAGATTGATATATTCAAAGTGCTGAGGGAAAAAAAAAAAACAAACTCTCAACTACACATTCTGACAATACTATTCTTGAAAAATGAGGGAAAAATGAAGACATGCCCAGATAAACAATAGCTAGTAGATATGTTACCTCTTAGATTTGCTTGGGAAGAAAGTCCTTTAGATTGAAATGGAAGGGCTCTAGACAGTAATTGAAAGCCATTTGAAGAAATACAGGTCTCCTGTACTCCTGAAATAAATAATACATTATATGTTAATTTTTAAAAAAAGAAAAGAAAAGAAACATTTCAACATGCTGGAAGAATATAAGATTAAGATGCAACCACTAAATGTGTTTTAAAGCAAATAAGAAATGTAATGTCAACATTATGTTCTAAACGATCCTATATAAGATCCTCAAAATATACGGAATGCCTAAGAATATACCTACATAAAATGTGAAAAAACTATGTGAAATAAATTATAAAAGTGTACTAAATAACACAAATGATCATTTCACTCGTGTTTGGAATTTAACAGATGAACATGGGGGAAAACGAAGAAAGAGGCAAACCATAAAACAGACTCTTAACTATAGAGAAAAAACTGAGGGTTGCTAGAGGGGACGTGGGTGGAGGGATGGGTTAAATGGGTGATGAGAATTAAGGAGGGCACTTGTTGAAATGAATAGTGGGTGCTATATATAAGTGATGAGTCATGAAATTCTACTTTTGAAACTAATATTATGCTATACGTTAAATAAAATTTAAATTAAAAAATAAAAGGAAGGGGGCGCCTGGGTGGCTCAGTCATTAAGCGTCTGCCTTCAGCTCACTTCATGATCCTGGAGTCTGGGAATCCAGCCCCATCTCCCTGCTCAGCGGGAAGCCTGCTTCTCCCTCTTTCACTCCCCCTGCCTGTGTTCCCTTGCTAGCTGTGTTTTCCTCTGTCAAATAAATAAATAAAATCTTTAAAGAAAATTGAAACAAAAAAATAGAAATATTGGTCTCTTGTAAAGGTAAATGCAGTGGCAATTATAAAAGTTAGTTTTATTGTAACTTTGGCTTGTAATTCCATTTTTTTGTCTTCTAAATGATTTAAGATACTAATGCATTATAAAAACAGTAATTAGTCTGACTTGGAACACACAACTGTATGTATGTGTCACTGTATGTGACTTTTTGAATTCAGTAACTGAAATGAGTGGCGGTGGAAGAGTAGAAGATCAGAGTTTTTAAATGTCATTAACATTATGGTGGCATAAATTAGAGTGTTATAACATTATGATGTTAAATGCAATCCCCAAGATAGCCTCAAATAATAGCTATAGAATATCCACAAGAGAAATGAAAACAATGCATTCATTACAAAAATGTCCTTCCAAATCCTACAATGATCTTAGACTGCTTTATGATACCCCCTTCATCTTTATTTTATTTTTAGTATTTTAGTTCTCTCTGATCTTTGTGCTTCCTTAAATTATTCTGTGTCATAATCATGATCACCATTAATATTGTCATTATCATTTACAGTAAAAATACATGTTAATTTAACAACAATTTTGGCACCATTTTTTCTTGCATCCCAATTCCTTCCTGGAAAGTTCCATTTTTTTCCAACAGAAATACCTCTTCAGTTGGTCTTTTATGAAGGGACTGACTGGTAAGCTCTCTCTTATTTGTATTTCTGAAAACAGCCTTATTATATGCACACTGTTTAATGTAGTTTAAGTGGATATAAAATTATTGGCTGATCAATATTTTTCCTTAGAAATGTGAGAACAATATTTGAATTTTTCTGTTATTTTTTTCCTGATAAAATATCAGTCACATTCTTCTTCTTCTTACATATATTTTCACTGGTGGGCCTTTTAAGAAGTCTTCTGTTATGTTTGAAGTTCTGCACCATCATTTGATCGCCTAGGTATAGAATTACCTTCTACACATTGGACCACACCTATGCAACCCCCAACTTTTCATTATGATGTGTTGTAGATTGCACTGCATCAGTTTGGTTATGCTGATACCAGTTTTATGTAGTTCTGAATTAGAACTGGTCTAATAAGAAACTTGAAAGACATCTGGAAGATAAATGTGAAGGCTCTTCTCATCAGATGCAGGAAAAGATAAAAAGACAGATGATAGATGATAGATGATGATAGGTGGTAGATAGCTGATGATAGATGATTGATAGATGATAGATAGATGATAGATATATAGATAGATAGATAGATAGATAATGATAGATGGATGATAGATAGATGATAGATGATAGATGATAGATAGATAGATAAATAGATATAGATAGATAGATAGATGCAGAGTTTCTAGAGGGTTCTAACTTGTCTTCTCTCTCTACTGGCAGTTCATTCAGATTTTCTTTTAAACTGTCAGCCCTGCTAACCAATGGCAGCCTCAGGCCTACCATAAGATACCAGACAAATTAAAGAATAAATAACCAAGCAGAGAAAGCAATTTTCCCTAGACTTTCCAACTCTGGCAGGTACAAATACCTGGTTGTTCCAGTTTTCCTGTGGGGTCTGAATTTTGTCAGTTTTTCAAAAGGGCACATTAGTAATATTTCACTGATTCTTCAATTTCCCCTCCAATTCCTTACCTCCCTAGTTTCACCCACAATTTTGTAAGGTTTTATCCCTATAATAAAAATGTTATTCACAATACAGTGGTTCTGTCTCTTTGATTCAATTAGACTTATATACGCTACTCCTTAATAACATCCTACAATTCTTCACTGGCATGGAGGATTAAAAAAAACTGAAAAGAGCTTAATATTCCAAATATACAGAGATTACTGATTGAAAGAATAATGAATTAAATGGACTTCATTCACAAACAAGGATCTTTTCCTTCTCTTTCACTACCTTTATCTGACTCTGCCTGTTCACAATTTTTCACATATCAGAGACACTTTTAGAATTTATATTTGTATGTTCAAAATAGAAATGAAAAAGTTAAGATAGTTTTAGCAGAATTCCCAGCAGAGGTGTTGATATGCTATATATGGGAACTTACTTATTTGCCTCATGCTCCAAAGGGTGCAGCATGACAACTATAGCTAACAGTGTTCAATAATATATAGGAAACTTACTAAGAGAATAAATCTTAGGACTTCTCATCACAAGAACTTCCTCCTCCTCCCCCTCCTCCTCCTCCTCCTCCTCTTCCCCCTTTTCCTCCTCCTTCTTCTCCTTCTTCTTCTTCCTTCTTTGTATCTCCATGAGAAGATAGATATCTTCTATGAACTTACTGTGGTAATCATTTCACCAAACATCAAATCATCATACTGAATGCCTTAAACTTATATGGTAATGCAGGTCAATTATTTCTCAACTGGAAAGAATAGTTTAACAATTCTATCTCAAAATCTAACAGTAGCTATAGCAGTAGAAGTGACTATAGTCAACATTTACCAAGCTCTTACAATATACAGTGCCATCCTATTGGTTTTATGCATATCAATTCATTTATCTTTCACAAGAGCTCTATGAGTTGTATACTCTATTTTCTAGGTGAGGTGCCAGATTAGGACAATAAGAAAATTGTCCACAGACACCCAACTGGTAAATGAGTGTCACTGGTAACTGGTAACTGCTATGTCACTGATAATAGCAAAAAATAAAATAGTAATAATTCCACATTAGTAAATGTTCAAGTAAATTTTGAAATACTTCTATAGTTGAGTATTATGACTAACCAAAATAGGCTTGAGAAAGAAACACAAAGAAGGAGGCATCACACTTCCTGATTTCAAAACATGTGACAAGGCTGAGGCTGTGGTAATCAAATCAGTATGGTATAGGCTAAAGTCAGATAAACAAACTGAACAGAACAGAAATCTCAGAAATTATCCCTCACCTATATGGTCATATCATCTTCAACAAGAGCACCAAGGTTATCCAGTGAGGAAATTTGAGTCTCTTCAACAAAGAAGTGCCAGGAGAATTGGATCTCCATTTGTAAAAGAATGACTTGTGACCCCTGCCTGGCACCACCAACACAAAACAATCCAAAATATATTAATACATAAATGTAAAATCTGAAACTACAACTAAAACTCCTGGGAGAAAACAAATGGAAAAACCTTCATGACATTGACTTTAGCAATAAATTTTAATATGACACCAAAAGTATAGACAACCAAATGAAAAATAAACAAAATGGACTACATCAAACTTCAACAACACCACCAAATCTCTGCACAGCAAAAAAAAAAACAAGTAAGAGAATGAAAAGGAAACATACACAATAGAAGAAAATATTTGCAGGTCACTCCTACCTAAAAGGGGGTTACCACCTGAATTAAATAAGCAACTCCTACAATCCAACAACAACAAAATACCAGAAATAAAACAAATAGGCAAAGGACTTGAATTTCTCCACAAAAGATATCCAAAGGACCAACTAGCATGTATGATGATACTCAGTATGACTAATCATCAAGGAAATGCAAATTAAAACCACAATGAAAACAATAGATAAATAAAACCACAATGAGATTATTACCTCATGCTTATTAGAATGGTCACTACCAAAAACAGAAAATAATAAATATTAATAAGGATGCGAAAAAAAATGGAACTCTTGTAAACAATTGATAGGAAGGTGCGGGGGACCAGCCTCAGCAGAGATGTGGGTCCCAAACCTCGGGATGTCTGGCACCCACAGTAAAGACACGGACATGGAGACCTGATGCAAGCTGACAGACCCGAGGCCAGTCAGGAGAGACCCATGAAGCAGGCTCTGGCTCAGGCTCAGGCTCAGGCTCAGGCTCTGGCTCAGGCTCAGGCTCTCCTCTGGCTCTCCTCTGGCTCTCTCTTCGCAGACTCTCTCGACTATCAAGGGTCCCATTGTTTTATTATTCCAGAGTGAGAAAGTTGGGTGGTGCAGTTAGGTTAAAGTTTATCAAATAAATCTTGAAGTGCTTTTGCACTCGCCCTAGAGACAGGGTTAGTATTGTTACTGCAGGGTACAGAGTGATTGCTTCAACTCACAGAAGCCAAGACCATTGAAGCAGAGGGATCAAGGAATACAGATAAGAGATACAGAGATATGATTACCAGGAGGAGGATTAAATGCAACAATGTATCTTGGATAAGCACTTGCCCTAAGCACACGTCCCAGGGACACAAAGGACACATTGCCCCAATGCACAAGGTACTGAATTTCCAGATTCTTGGCAGGGAAAGCCTGGAGAGACTTTCATCCACATTCACTGGTACCTCCGCCAAAGTTTCTGGCAGCTTGCGACATGGCAGGAGGGGCAGATCACACACCATCTCTGACAGGAAGGTAACATAGTGCAGCCACTATGGAGAACAGGATAGAAGTTCCTCAAACAATCAAAAACTTAATTTCCAAATGACCCAACAATTCTACTTCTGGATGTATACCTAAACAAATTGAAAATGGAATTTGAGAGAAACATTTGCACACTTATTTACTGTACAACCTTACTTCCCGTGCAACATTTATGCGCAATAACTTAAAGGTAGAAGCTACCTATATACCCACAAAAGGCTAATAGATAAACAATATATGCTCTATACATATAATAGAATATTATTTAGCTTTAAAAGAGGAGGTAATCAAGTCGTATGCTACAACATGATTGAACCTTGAGAACATTATATGAAGTGAAATAAGCCAGGCATAAGAAAGCAAATACTATGTGATTCTACTTATAGGAGTATTTTATGAGTATAGTCAAACTCTGAGAAATAGAATGGTGATCAGGAGCTCAGAGGAGAGGGAAATGGAGAGTGGTTTAATGTGTATAGAATTTTATTTCTGTAGGACAAAAAAGTTCTAGAGACCTATTGCATAACAATGTGCATATAGTTAACATTACTGGACATCACACTTAAAAATAATGAAGATGGTAAATTTTTATTATGTGTTTTTATAATAATACTAGTACTCCTACCACTACTACCACTACTATTACTACTACTACTACTACTACTACTACTACTACTAATAATAATAATAAAGGCAGAGAGTCAAGAACCAGCTTGTCCTTTGATGTGAATGGTAAAGAATGAAGTATTGGAGGGGAGGCCTGGGAAGCGGAACTTCGTGGAGGGTTCTACAAAGTCCATGACTAACTCTGTGAGCCCTGGTGAGTAACTGAGTACTTTAAGCAGGCAAAAGAGAGTTAATTGACTACTTTAAACAGTTAAGAAGTCCTTCCTCCAGAGGAAAATATGATGCAAAGGTTGTTTATCTACCAGCCCAGGTCCCTGAGAACAGTGCTTCCATGTTGGATGTGCAGAGCAGAGGGGGGTGGACAAGTACACAGAGTGTGGGCAATGGCCTTCTTCAGAGCTGGGTGAGGCAGACAACGGGCAAAATGAGATATTTCAGGACCAGGGGAATCCAGAACAGTCCTCACTTCAAAGAAGGGTGTACATCTCCTTAGTCATTCATCCCACCAAGGCTGGCACCGTGCGTTTGAAAAAAAAAAAAAAAAAGGCAAAAGATTTTGGGAAAAATAAATGAAAATACTTAGAAATCCAAAAGCTTGATTTTTGTCTTGTCGTTCCTGTTGTTGTTTTTACTGCTGTTGGATTTTTTTCCCTTTTGAGAATGCAAAAAAATTTTACCAACAGTAAAAGACATTGTCCCCAAAATTCTACTGTATATCACCTTGCTTTATCATATTATTTAAAACTATTAATAATGCGAATAAATTTTACCAACAGTAAAAGACATTGTCCCCAAAACTCTACTTTATATCACCTTGCTTTATCATATTATTTAAAACTATGAATAATGGGCATGGCCTTTTTGTATCCTATACTCTAAAGAAATACACTGCTGAGGAGTGCTTACAAAAGGGTAACAACTAAAGAAAGAACTAGTTTTAACATCTGGTAAATAGAATCCCACCATTATGACCCACCGTTAAGCCAAGAAGAGTGTTTCTTTATAGCTCTTAAACACTGAGATCCACAAAGCATTTCTGTGCTGTTTCTGCTATTTCTGCTATTGTCAGCTTAGGATCTGAAGATGGCAGGGGGTACCCCGAAATCTCATTAGTAATATTTCTTTCTCGCTTCCTTTTCCTGACCGTCTGCCTTCACCCTAGGGTTCTAGGTGTATCTGAAAAAGTCTTTTTTTAAAAAAGCCAAGATAAAAGGGTAGGAGCTTTACCTTTTCGCTTTAAAATTCATGCTATCTAGCATTCCCAACCCTTAGATTCCACAAAACTTTCTCATTAATCTCTAAGTTGCTATTAATACCTGTAATAAACAGAAACGTGGAGAAAAAGTACTGGGACATAAACTGGATCTCAATTCCAACTTTCACTGTTTCATTGACTTGAACAACCTTCAGGCTCCCTAATCTTTAAAGTCTTCATTGACAAGTGGTGATATAAAGCCTTGCCTTTCTTCACAGATCTAAGGATTACAGCTGATAGTAGATTTTTATGGAACTAATGTTTGTGTGCCCTCAAAATTCATATGCTGAAGGCTGAACCCCCATGTGCTGTGTTTAGAAATGGGGCCTCTAAAGAAATAAGTAAGGTTAAATGAGATCCTAAGGGTGGGGTTCTGATCTGATAAGATTAATGTCCTTATAAGAAGAGAGACCAGAGAGTTCTATCTCGTTTTCTCTGTCTGTCTGTCTGTCTCCTTCCTGCATACCCAGAAGAAAGGCTGAGCAAAGCAGACATAATGCAGTCATTTGCAAACCAGGAAAAAAGACCTAACCAGAGACTGACCAAGCTGGCACCCTGATCTGATCTGCAGATCAATGAGAAAACCAAGTTTTGTTATTTAAGCTTCCAAGTGGGTATTAGCTTGTGATGGCAGCCTAAGCTAACTTATACAAAGATGATAATGCATTTTTTTAACCTGTGAAGTCCTTGTCAAACAAAAGTTATTGTCATTTGCCTGAAGAATCTTCTTGTTTGTGATTAGCATGTATCTGCAGACGACAGGATATAATAGTCCTAGTCTAACTGCCTACAGGAAGAAGCAAAAGAGGAACTTAGCTTTATGTGAAGACTATATGAGATTGATCATTTGAATGACACACTTCCAACTCATACACATTTTTGAGAGGATTCTCTGCCCTTCCCACAATTTTCTACTGCATTAGAAAGAGCACTTTGGCTGATAATAGTTACTTCATTCCCAGGCATCAAGTAATTTATTTTTCTTGCAATTGCTGAAAAAAAAGAATGACTGTTAAAGTCCTGGATTTAATAATACATTAAAACTTAGAAAAGTGAAGGATTAATTAATCAATATTGAAAAGAACACTGTCATGGAGAACTTGCAGGCACTTTGTGAAATGGAGAAGATGTGTAACCCACGTTCTCTCCTCACGTAAAGTAGGTCTCATTAAAGAGACAAAGTATATGGAGATCACAGTTTATCCAATGGATGTGACATTCCATGGCATCAATTAAAGGGGGAACAGGAGCACAAGGGAGGGAGGGAGGGGATCACTGCAGAGATATGGATTTTTCTAAAACTTCATCTCTCCATGTCCTACTTTCCCTTTCTCCAAAAAAGCTTATCATTTCTCTCTTCAAATCCACTCCAGGTACTCAGATACTTCTAATTTTGCCTCTATTAGACAGTATTATTTATTTATTTTGAAATTCTCCCTCTTCCTTATTAAAATACTGTAAATTCCTTGAAAATGAAAATTAATGCTTTTATTCTTACAGCTTTTGCCCCCCTGGACCAGGTGTACTAAAAAGTGAAAATTTAATGAAAATAGGATAGGTAAGGACCTCAGGGAATGAGTGAGATTAGGGAAACAAGAAAGAAGGCTAAGATGTTTTCGAAAGAAAGCAAGTCTTGAATAACATCTGGATAAAGTGAATAGAATCAAATCAAGGAGGCCTCCCAAATTTGGGCAAAATGAAGTCTATTTAGTGTTGTTCTTTCAGCAAAGCATAACATTACAAAGAGGTTGAGTTTCCTCTTTACTCCCTTTTTATTTTAATCCTTCCTAAATTCAAGACATCAAATGTCAAGGACATATGTGACTTTTGCTTTGCTTGTTTGGTGTCTTTCAAACTGAAAGAAAAATGACACGATAGGATTTACATTGTTAAGTGTACTGTATCAGACAATTTTGAAATTTCTTATAATCACTTCCATTAGGTGCCTACTTCCTTAATCTATGACCGAGGACAAAAAAAAAAAATTATTCAGTGGAGTAGAACCTCAACTTTTTGGCAAGATTAATAAGATGTCTTTCCTAGGAATTAGACTTGAGGGATGAGAGAAAGTTATTCTGTCTCATGATAGAAAGAGTGGCATGTAAGCCCAAGAGTTATCATGGGCCAAATTCAACCTCACAAAACAATGAAGCAGGACAAAGAAGACTGAGAAAAGG
Source organism: Spilogale gracilis (assembly GCA_004023965.1). Taxonomy (NCBI): domain Eukaryota; kingdom Metazoa; phylum Chordata; class Mammalia; order Carnivora; family Mephitidae; genus Spilogale; species Spilogale gracilis. Next base: position 367,729 of record PITA01000003.1, read on the forward strand.
GAGAAGAATGAAACAGATTTGCAGAGCACAGCAAAGCAAAGTCAAAAAACACTGCTTGGGATCCAGTACTTGGTTCAGGTTTGTTTTGGGTGTTCTAAATCTCTGCCTTTGGCCATATGAAATGATTCTCTGTCTCATGGTAAGTTCTCTCTTTTTATTTTGCTAGTTTAAGTTGTGTTATATTATTTGCCACTAAAGAGTCATACACAAATTACAGAAATTATGTGGTATGGTTTCCATCTCAAATACATGAATATCAAAGAATGTGAGATGGGACCTAAGGTTTTCATATGCATGTAATTTTTACCAAATAATATTTGAAATAACTATTTAGACTTGGAAATTAGATATGCCATTTCATGATATGTCATTACATAAGAGTTAGGGGGCAATATATATCATCACTTTTACATTTGTTTCTTTGGTATAGAAGAATTTGTAATAGAATGTGGACCATTAATATTACATGAGTTTTTTTTCCACCAGATTTCCTGTTTCTTCACATTGGGAAGACTGTATGAGTAAGTACTCTCAGTTAATAACATGCCCTCGGACATGTGCCTTCAAGGACTTGGAGATTAGGTTAAGGCCAACCCATTTGGGAAGTAATAGTGCTGCCACAATTTAATAATAAGCAGCTTTGAGGCACAGAGTGTCAAATGAAACATTGGTTCTTGTAATATTAAGCCATATGAGCAAACCTCATAACTAATATTCAACTATATATAGCACAAAAACTAACATTAGCTGAGTAAAGACTGATTATAAAAATAGGAAATCACTTTGCAACCAATTTGGGGGAAGGAAGGAATAATATTTGAAACCTTATATGACCATAAGTTGTGTGTTGTGTGTGTATAGATATATGCAAAATATATATATATCAATGGTAGTGCTTTCAGAATTTGCTAAAAGATTGTATGAGTGGTGCCTAGTAGAATCTAAGTGAGTATGTTGAACAGTTGTTAAGTTTATAATTAAGTGAGGAGAGATCCTTGCTAGAAATGTACATTGGACTTATTAGAATATAGGTTATATTTATAGCCTGGGGACTAAATAAGACATCCAAAGGGTATGAAGAAAGAAAAGTTCAAAGTGAAACCTTGGTGAACTTCAAATTTTGGAGACTAAGGAAATGACAGAAATTAAGTGCTAATAAAATATAATAAAAATTGCGATTAAGAACTCATGGATACATTTTTTCTTCTTTCCAAAGACTCGTATCTGTGAAATGAGATTTCCTTTTTAAATAGCCAAAACTCACACTTGTTTTGGAATCCTGATATAGGAGGACATAGCATTGAGTATCATTCAGTACCATCCTAAACATTACATGACTGTTCTTTAAGAGCCATTCCTAATTTTCTCTATTCTTTTTTGTCTCTAATTTACTTCCATAAGGCCACCAGAATCATTTTTCTAAAACAAAACTATCTGTATGATTACAGTACTCCCATGGTCCCCTCTTGACCTCAGGAGAAAGTTTAATTGTTCATCTAATCCCACAAGCCTCTGCATCCTCTCCCTCCCACTCACCTCCCCAGCTATATCTTTTGCCATTCTCCTGCTGATGCCCTTAATTTTCATTTTCATTCACTGGCAGGCTTCATACTTGGTTCCTTTCAATCTGGAAAACTCTTTCTCTTGTGTATGTTTCTGACATTTCCCAAAGGGAGTGTTCTCTGAATTCTCCAGTTTGGGTTAGGTATGCTTTCAATATCCCTCTGTGTAGTGCTTTCTGGAATGCTCGTATGTGCAAGCACACCCTGAATGCACAATAATCACAATCTTGAGAATGTAGAGATCTCACCCTCCCTATATATTCCCATCAAACAGAATGTATGGAAGAACATGTTCTTAGCATCAGGGGCTTCATAAATGGCCAACCCAGAGCAACTCCTTTGTAACAAAGTATGTCTAGCTGACAGGTGTTGATCTCCTTGGAACACTGCTATGCAAGGATGGGACGGAATACAGAGAGTTGTGAAGCTAGTTGCTATGCTCTTTGTTGCATGTAGACCCTCGCAGGAGATGCTTTGTCCAGTTGAGCACTGCTGGACTGGACTCTCTTTTACATAAGTTCCCCCAATAAATTTATAGCTCCATCGCTGTCTCTGGGTCTTTTCTTTGGCCTCACTGGACTACCATCTACCCTTGGCTTCAAATCTGCCAGGGTACTGCAACACACCCTCATGACATCTTCTTCTACTCCATATTACAGTTTTTAAGACAGCAAGAAAGAGAAGGTATCCAAGAGAAGCGTGGTTTGCAATCATTTGTCCTCCAGGGAACATTTGGCAATTCTGGAGATATTTGCAATTGTCCCAACTAGAAGTGTGCTATTGGCAGCAAGTGGGTAAAAGCCCAGGATGCTGTTATACATCCTTCAATGCGTAAGATAACTCCTTCAACAATGAATTATTCAGCCTGAAAGGTTAATTGCACCAAGGTTGAGAAATCCTCAAGAATTGAAAGAATGAAGAGAGAACCACGTGAGCAGAGCAGAAAGCAGTCCAGAAGGACCAGTCTTGCTGAGGCTAAGGGTGTGACAGGTGTTAGTGGCAGGGAGGAGTCCAGCGCCTGAGGGCAGGGAAAGGAAGAATGAGGAAGCAGGAGAAGCCTGACTTTAAGAGCCCTGGGGTGGTGGGGATACTGGGAGAGTTTGCCAACTATGTTAGGGATGGGAAGTGGTGTTCAAAGAGAACATTTAGAGAAGGTTTCTGAATGATGTACTGTGGGAAGTCTCCGTGCTTCCCTCTTTACAAAAACGCATTGTAGAGTTCTGCATTTCAACACTTCTTGGGGCAGACTGCTGATCCTTTTAGTTCCATGGCAAGCAGGGAATGGACTGCAAAGTGTCAGGTCAACTCTGTTTGAGTCAAAGTCAGCCACCTATCATTTTCATGCTTGGTGATCTCCTGGGGAATGGGTCATGTCTTACTGCCGCTGAGATCCTAGTACCTAGCACAATGGGCAACCCAGAATTGGAACACACTCAGCGATTTTACACTTTGGGGCTGGGCTAGTTGAAATTTTAAAGTAATCATTGACATTTCCCTGTCTGTCCCTGCAACAATACTTTGTTTTCAGCCTCAGGTTTTTCTGCTGTGCCTTTCCAGGCCATGCTTTGTACCGCATTTCCTGCCTACTCTTCTCCCTCTTTTTTGCTGCTCTATTGGGACATACCCATGCTAGGGTTCTTTATATTCCTCACCATCCCATCCCTCCCATAATGTGCAGGGAAGTGGCTACAGATGCTTTAGAAATATCTAATCTACTCATTCATTCAAAGTTTAGTGATGATAGGTTTTTCTATCATTTTTTTAAAATTTTATTTTAAAGGAAGAATCTTTGGAAATCCCATGCCTGACAACAAATGAATGAACCAGTGTTGAACTATCAGCGTGGTTGAAGTATACAAGGGAAATATTTTGAGCGCAGGGAGATATTTCAACTATATCCTTCAAATGAATTCTTACTGGAGATTGCCTGTAAAGCCACCTCCCAGACTATGTTGCTAAAGGCAGTACCTATAATCTGATACTGTCACGTGCTTTGGAAATAACTTTTTTTAAAGGATTTTATTTATTTATTTGTCAGAGAGAGAGAGAGACAGAGAGAGCACAAGAGAGAGGGAGAAGCAGGGTTTCTGCTGAGCAGGGACCCTGATATGAGACTCGATCCCAGGACCCTGGAGTCAGGACCTGAGTTTGAAGGTAGATACTTAACTGACTGAGCCATCAAGGAGTCCTGGAAATAACTCTTATACTATATGTGTGTGCTTTGTGTATGTATCTGTGTGTGTACCACACACATGTGTACTAAGTGGGGGGCTGCTCCATTTGGATTATAGGCTATGTAGTATATTTTATACACGTACAAACAAGGACATAGACACAGACATGTGCATATACTCTCGAGCAGCTTTCTTCTAAATTCATCTTCTATCAGGACTTTAGAGTTCAATTAAAACAGGGCAGACTTTTGAGTTCCAACGCTGGATATGCCACTTGCTAGCTAAGATCTAAGAAATGTATTCTGTCCATCTTCACTTTACTGTCCTAGACTATAAAATGGGACTAAGTCTGTATACTTCATGCTGTTCTTGAAAGGAATATGCACCTCAGGCCGTCACAGAGTGCTAGGCGAGTACACCTAACAAGGCCTATTACATTTGGGTGATTGTGATTAGGTAGAAGTAGTGTCAGAAAGGAGAAATCAAAAACATATGAAAGGGATGAAATTTAGTAATGTTGCATTCTACTGCACCTCGGAATTCCCACCTCTATCTATGAACGCCGATGGGCAACTTTGATACATGTACATAAAGAGTAAAGGTACTAATACTTATGCCCATACTTACTTATGCCCATTTTGTAATATTGAAAGTTAGAAATAATTTTAAATGCACATAAATAGAGGAATGAGCAAAACAATTATAATGGGTTTATATCACATAGTGTTTAAATGATGACTTCAATCTAAATGTTTAATGCTCAGTGAGATGCTATCCTCTGCAAGAAGTGGAAATGATTAATGTCAGACAAAGAATGACAATACAAAAAATACTTCCTCTTTGAAGACTTCAGAAATATGGAGCAAAAACTACAAAAGAATAAAATTTCTTACATCTAGCATATTTATTGTTCATAGTATTTTTTTATGTTAAATGTTGAAAATCTAATATCTGGATGGTAATTTTGTGTCTAAAATCTAGTGGTGTCTGTATGCCTAGGTGGATATGTATATCTGTGTGTGAGAAATAAAGATTCTTGGATTTGAGAGAGACCCTCTGAATAAATATTGGTAAGAATTTTCTGACACATTGTTTTGGAGCTTTTCACCAACTTAGCAAAGGAAATAAAATGAATAAGTCAAGAAACCTAATATACATAAAAAAAGAAAGATATGCAGGGGCGCCTGGGTGGCTCAGTCAAACATCTGCCTTCAGCTCAGGTCATGATCCCGGGGTCCTGGGATCAAGCCCTGCATTGGGCTCCAAGCTCAGTGCAGGGCCTGCTTCTCCCTTTCCCTCTGCTTGCTGCTCTCTCTACTTGTGCTCTCTGTGTCTCTCTCTGTCAAATAAATAAATAAATAAATAAATAAATAAATTCTTAAAAAAAACTTTTTATGTGATCTTGTTTAAAAACTTTAATAATTAGATATCTTATTGCTTATAATTTTTTCAAATACTAAAAGAAAGCAGATCTTCAAAGAAATCAATGGAATGATGCCCATTGTTGGACCTATACATTGTTTCAATCTTTCTGAAGGACTTTTGGGAAATATTTCCAAGTCTTAAAATGGTGGGGAGGGGGGGGGATAGGGTGCCTGGGTTATGGAAAAAATAAAAATTAATTTAAAAAAATGTCCATTCTCTGCTTTTCCTGGGCATAGAGACATACAGGGGTTTTATATAAACAATTGTAAGAAAACTAAACCTGTGAACATAAAGTTACAAAAGAATTTTTGAAAAAAAATATTCAGGAGGGTACTGTCAGTGAATGTACCATTCTGTAGCAAATAGAGGCATTTGTCTGCATATACTATATGTGGAGAAAATATTTATGGCATGTGTTTTCTGAAAGGAGGGGATTTTTGTCCTCGATAACACATGCTCAATGTTAACACCTACGTGTAAAATAATAATGATAGTAATATTATTTGATGATTTTGTAATCAGTGTTTAGCCCAATACCAGAGCCTGATATCCAGACTCCTGATCTGGTATGAAACCCTGAGTGGGTCACAGAAGCGATCCCCATACAACTGGCTTAGTGACATGACTACTTAACCCACACCTTCCATTTTTATCATTTAAAAGAAAAACAGCTATTTATGACCTCTCAATGTCTTAAAGATGATCAGAAAAGTGTTCTTTCTAGAATTTTCAGAAAAGTTCAAGATAGGCTTGAAACAAAGAAAAGACATGTTTATAAAACTCTCTGTGGGTGCCTCTCCTAGTTGAAGATGGTGGAAGGCCAGGTGACCCCATTTTGGGGAGTCCCCTGAAGTGAGCTAAATCCCTGCAAAAAAACACTACAGGAACACTGTGAGCACCCATGAAATCAGCCAGAAATATAATATTTCACACTCCTGGATCACTACGGGGGACAAAGAGCATCGGCAAAGAGGTAGAGTGGAGTGGGAGCGATAGGAGGGATATCCAAAGAGAAGGGGTGCAGGGGAAGGAAGCCCGCAGAGGCGACACATTGGAAAGCAATACCCCAGCATGAAAGTGCTCTGTGTTTGGGGAACAAGAGCAGATTGCGGTCTGATTCAAAACAAACAGAAATGGAGAGCCTGAGGGGCAGCCAGGGAGAAGGGGATATAGATCTGCAGAGAGAAAAAGTGCCCTGGTGCCCCACGAGGGAACATGGCAGAGCGGAGTCTATTTTCCACCTCTTTTTTCCTTTTTTTTTTTCCTTTCCTCCACTGCTTTTCTCTGCCGCTTCTCTCCACTCGTGGGCCAGGCACGGACCCATAAGGGAAGGCAATTTTGCAGACTCGAGTGCGACCTGCGGGGCCGCGGGCCCTCAGTCTCTCCCGCATGGGGGTCACTATAGACTCCCTGGGCAGAGATAAGGTCACATGACCCAAAATCAGTTGTGGTTTCCGTGGCGTGGGAGTGAAACGACAAGCGGGAGCTTTGGACAGGAATCAAACCAGCGTCTGCGCCCTGTTCTGACAGGCGGCCAAGAGAGAAGATACAGCGAGAAGCCGTGGGGCCCCCCATCGTCCAGAGGATTGCTAATTAGGGGCTGTCTCTGGGAAGGAGGTCTGGGCACAGAGGTCTTGCTCTGAACTAACTTCCTGAACAGCTGCAAAAAGCCGCAAAAGAAGAAACCCTCCAGAGAACTAAAGCCTGACAACCTGGTTGCCATGGAGCCCAGACACTAGGGAGGGGGCAGAGAGACGCAGCCCAGGTAGAAGGGACTGAAAACAGCATGCAGGCCCCATCCACAGAAGACAAGCCAGAAGCACAAGAGGAGAGCACCCAAGCTATTAAACCTCAACATCGGAGGGAAAGGCAATATATTAAGTTCCTGGTACTGGCCCAAAAGCTGGACACTTTATTGATACAGTTTTTCACCTTATTTACTTTTGTAACTTTTTTCTATTTTTACATTTAAAGTTTCCACTTTAAACTTAAAAATTCATTCTGATGGTTTTTGTTCTCTTAATTTTTAACATACTTTTTATCACAACATGATACTTAACACAACACTCCATAATAATTTTTTACCATGAAATTTTTTCAAACACATACCTGTGCTTTCTGTTGTTGTTGTTGCTTCTCATTTAGTTGTTTGTTTTCTCTGTTTTTTTCCTTCCTTCTCTCTTCTTTCCTTTATTTCTTTTCTTTTAATATACATGTAGTTTTAAGCTTAATCCCTATCCAATACTACCCCTATATACAACCAGTTCTAATCTCCCTATATCTTTAGAAAGTGGACTCCTCTAACAATAATAACAAGACAAATCCAGGAGGATCTGAAATACTTTCCTTTTCCACAAAGAGTGTCTGCCCTCACCTTCCCACCCTAGTCTGTCAGTGTCTCTGTGTAATTGTTTTTGCATTTGTGTTATATAAATACTGGTCTTGGGGGTCATACAGGTTGGGCTTAGCTTTTTGATCTCTTCATTTACTCTTGATGGTATTTTTCTTTACCCTGTAGTAGTATTGTACCATATGTATTCTGCAACTGAGCCCCACTCTGAGAGGGTTTTTTTTTTTTTTTCTTGCTTCCTTTCTCCCCTTCTCTTTTTTCTTCCTTCATCCTTTTCAGTGGTGAATTCTGATTGCTCCAAAACCTTCCAGTGACCAATTCACCTGGACAGTGGCTGATACATTTAGATGTACACCCCCTCAAAAACTCCTTGTCACAATGACTCAGAGGAGGAACAACCAAAGGAAGAAGAACCCTGAGGCTGCAACCCCAATCACAATATTACTGGAAATGAACACAAACATATGACAGAAATAGAATTCAGGGCAGCAATCATCCAAGCAATGGCTAATTTGGAAAAGAACACTATATTCAAAATGGAAGCCCTAATAACAGAAGTGAAAGCTGAGGTTAGAAAGGCTATTAATGAGATGCAATCTAATTTAAATATGCTAACAGCCAGAGTAAGTGAAGCTGATGATCATATTGATCATATTCATGATTTAGAAGACAGATGGATTAAGAAGGAGCAAGAGATGTCTTGGAACAAACAGCTAAAATCCCATGAAAACAGAATAAGGGAAATAAATGGTGCCATGAAATGCTCCAATATCAAATTATTGGAATCCCTGAAGGAATTGAGAGAGAGAGAGAGAAGCCTAGAAGATATAGTTGAACAAACCATGGATGAAAATGTCCCTAATCTGAGGAATGAAACTAATGTTCATGTTCTAAAGGCAGAGAGGACATCCCCCAAGATCAATGAGGCCAGAAAAACCTCCAGGCACATAATTATGAAATTCATGAATCATAAAACCAAAGAATATGTCTTAAAGGCAGCTAGGGGAGAGCAATCCCTTACCTATAGAGGGAGGACTGTCAGAATAAAGTCAGACAAATCCACAGAAACCTGGCAAGCCAGAAAGGGCTGGCAAGACATATTCAGGAAATTACATGACAAAAATATGCAACCAAGGATAATGTACCAGGCATGGTTGACTTTCAGAATGAAAGGAGAAATAAAGAGCTTCCAGGACTGCCAAGGTCTAAAAGATTATGCAACCACCAAGCCAGCACTACAAGAAATACTAAGAGGGGTTCTATAAAAGAGAAATTAACAGAAGAGTGACACAGAACAGAAATTTACAGAGGTAATCTATAGAAACATGAACTTCACAGGCAACATGATGTCAATAAAAATGTATCTATCAATAATCACTCTCAATGTGAATGGACTAAATGCTCCAATAAAAAGGCACAGGGTTGTAGACTTGATATAACAACAGGACCCATCCATATGTTGTTTACAAGAGACACATCTGGAATCTAAAGACACTTCCAGATTGAATGTGAGGGGATGGAGGACCATCTTCCATGCCATCCACTCTTCACTCAAAAAAAATTGAAAAATCCTGAATACACCAACTCTCATTACACCTTAAAGAACTCAAAAATCTACAAAAAAATAAACCAACCCCCCACACAAGATGTAAAATAATTAGGATTAGAGCAGAAATGAATGAATCAGAAACTAGAGATACAATAGAACACATCAACAAAACTAGAAGCTGGTTCTTTGAAAGAATCAATAAGATAGATAAACCATTGGCAGAACTAATCCAAAAGAAAAGGGAGAAGACCCAAATTAATAAAATTATGAACGAAAGGGGAGAGATCACAACTAAGACCAAGGAAATAGAAACAATCATCAGAAATTACTATCAACAATTATATGCCAATAAGTTTAACAACCTAGAAGATATGGATACATTCCTAGAAACCTATAAACTTCCAAGACTGAAACAGGAAGACATTGACAATCTGAATAGACCTATATCTAGTAATGAGATTGAAGCAGTGATCAAAACCTCCCCCAAAACAAGAGCCCAGGACCAGACGGGTTCCCTGGGAAATTCTACCAAACATTCAAAGAAGAAAGAACACCTATGCTCCTGAAGCTCTTTCAATAAATAGAAACAGAGGGAAAACTTCCAGACTCTTTCTATGAAGCTAGCATTACTTTAATCCCCAAACTAGACAAAGACCACATTAAAAAGGAGAACTTCAGACCAATATCTCTGATGAATATGATGCCAAGATTCTCAACAAAATCCTTGCTAACTGGATCCAACAATACATTAAAAAGATTATCCACCATGACCAGGTGGGATTTCTCCCAGGGATGCAATGGTGGTTCAACACTCTCAAATCAATCAATGTGATAAAACAAATCAATAAGAGAAGATAGAAGAACCACATTTGGTTCTCAGTTGATGCAGAAAACGCATTTGACAAAATACAACATTTGTTCATGATTAAAACTCTTCAAAGTATAGGGATAGAGGGAACATTTCTCAACCTCATAAAATCTATCTACGAAAAACACACAGCGAATATCATTCTCAATGGTGAAAAACTGACAGCCTCCCTCTAAGATCAGGAACAAGAAAAGGATGCCAACTCTCACCACTACTGTTCAACATAGTGTTAGAAGTCCTAGCAACAGCAATCAGACAACTGAAAGAAATAAAATGTATTCACTTGGCAAAGAAGAAGTCAAACTCTCTCTCTTTGCAGGTGACATGATACTCTATGTGGAAAACCCATAAGACTCTACCCCTAAACTACTAGAACTCGTACAACAATTTGGTAATGTGGCAGGATAAGAAATCAATGCACAGAAATCAGTTGCATTCTTATACACTACCAATGAAAATATAGAAAGGGAAATCAGAGAATCGATTTTGTTTACTATAGCACCAAAAACCATAAGATACTTAGGAATAAACCTAACCAAAGAAGTCAAGTATCTGTACTCAAGGAACTACAAAATACTCATGAAAAAAATTGAAGAAGACACAAAAAGATGGAAGAGCATTCCATGCTCATGGATCAGAAGAGTAAACATTGTTAAAATGTCTATACTGCCCAGAGCAATGTATACTTTCAATGCCATTCCGATCAAAATTCCACCAACATTCTTCAAAGCATTGGAACAAACAATCCTAAAATGTATATGGAATCCCAAAAGACCCCGAATCGCTAAGGAATTTCTGAAGAAGAAAAACAAAGCTGAGGGCATCTCGTTACCTGACTTCAGGCTTTATTACAAAGCTGTGATCACCAAGACAGCATGGTACTGGCACAAAAACAGAGAAATAGACCAATGGAGCAGAGTAGAGAGTCCAGATATGGACCCACAAATCTATGGTCAAATCATCTTCTACAAAGCAAAAAAGTAAGCAGTGGAAAAAAGACAGTCTCTTCAATAAATGGTGCTGGGAAAATTGGACAGCTACGTATAGAAGAATGAAACTAGAACATTCTCTCACACTACACACAAACGCAAACTTGAAATGGATGAAAGACCTCAACGTGAGGCAGGAATCCATCAAAGTCCTGGAAAAGAACATAGGCAGTAACCTCTTTGACATCGGCCACAGCAACTTCTTTCAAGACACGTCTCCAAAGGCAAAGGAGACAAAAGTGAAAATAAACTTCCGGGACTTCACCAAAATAAAAAA